>JAULJZ010118563.1:0-11298 GCA_032270985.1 Heliamphora pulchella
ATATATGCATAAATCTTGATTTATTGGTTTCTTGGTGTGATTCTTTAACAAGAAGGAAAGTATTCGTATTTGTAACGCGTATGAGGCTGGTTATTTTTTTTTTTGGAATTCGACCTATTATCCGATTCGTTTAAGAGTGATTTAAAATGAGTTTTTTTTTACGACACTTCCAATTTTTTTTTCCCCGATCATTTTGGACTTCTAACCTGTTTTGTGAGTTTTTGTATTCGTTATTTTTGATAGAGTTTCTATCTTTCGAATTGTATTGTCTTCTCTTAAAATCACAACCACGTAAATCGTGTCTTTTTATGCGTGATTGTATTATTATTTCTCTCGGTTGTTGTTTTTGTTATTGTTGTTGTTTTTTTTTTAATTTTATTTTGTTTCTGCCATAACAGTATTCGGGCTACGGGGAATACTAAACAGGGATTCCGCAACTAACAAGTGTGGTGGATTGAATTGATTTGCAGGATTTTGGGTTTTATGGTGAGAACGGAGGAGTTCAGGGTTCAAGATTGAGCAGGAATTCGCAGAGGATTGTTAATGGAGGAGGAAATGAGATGTCGGGAGATCCTCGGACTCCCACTGTTTGTTCGAGGTCATCGAGCATCAGGAAGAACGAGGGCGATGAACAAGTGTCGCCGAGTGAGTTCAGCCCAGGGTTGCTTGATCTTCATTCCTTTGATACAGAGCTATTACCAGAGGTTCTCCATTTTTTGTCTTTTAAGTCTACTTGTATTTTCTTGAATGCCTTTGATACAGAGCTATTACCAGATGTTCCCCATTTTTTTGTCTTTTAAATCTACTTGTGTTTTCTTGAATGCCTTGTGTCTTAGCTTGCTTTGCTCACATTGTTGTGGTGGATCCCACACGTGTGGGACTCACTACATGTGTGGGACTCACCACATGTGAGTGGTACGTGAGTGATCCGTGTTCCGTCTGTGTTATTCTGGCAGCACACATTACATTTTTGGGTTTGAATTTATTTTTGGGAAGATACTCGGATTGGTTTTTCCCCAAATTGAATTAGGTCCTGCCAATCTGCACTGCAATGTGTTTGATGATGATATCTCATTTGATACTATTGTTCCTTTAGGAGTGGGATGATATATTCTAATGGCAAGTGGGACTCTTTAATTCAGCAACTTATATTTTTGGAAATATAAAAATTTTCTTTAGATTAGGGGGCTTATCAACTGCACTTCCACTTTACTTGTTTAAGTTGTTTTTTGTTATCCTCTTTTCTTCAAAGCAAGAGAAGGCGAAGGGCTTCCAAAATGGCAGGTGGCAATACCTTGAACTATTTGATACGCTGCTTCTTGTCTTGACATTTCAGTTCATGTCTTTATAAGTTGAGAAGTCTCCTTAGTTGAATTTCTAAATTGTGGACGAGTGAAATCAACAACACATCCCATTCACTTGGACTTGGACTTGGACTTGTTCTCACTATGTGCCCGATACAACATACAATATATATGTAAATACTTGTGAAATGTATGCACATCCATTTAATTGTTTCTTTAAATCGAAACTTATTCTGAATTTGGGAGGCTCTATATCATATGATCTATTGCTTCACTGACATTATTTTGTACTCTATTTTCAGGCCCCTGATCCATACAATGGATCTTCCTTTAGTCATCTTAAAAGTGGTAAAAGTCTTGATGATTCTGAGCTATATATTACGACCAAAAAAGTTGCCCATGGTGTGCCGGAAAATAATCTTCTCAAAAGCTTCTTTGCAGATAAAGAGAAGGCTAGTAATGTTGCAAAAATCAAAGTTGTGGTATGTCCCTTTGTTATTGGAAGTATGCTTCCAAAATGACCAATTTGTTATAAACAAAGCAGCACTAACTAGATTGCTGAAGTGTTTCTAGTTGCAATGGGTGTTAAATTGTAAGCTGTACTACCCCCCCTCACACCCACCCACCCACCCACACACACACACACACACACACCCGCACAAACAAACAAACAAACAAACAAACAAAAAAAGGATATCTCTTAACATATAAATGAAAACCCAAAGATTTTATTAATGAGAAAATGAGAAGCAAAAAGAATAGAAGTCTACAATAGAGGGTTTATTAACAATATAGCTACTTCATAAGTGTATTTTCTTTTTGTGCTTACTGTTGCATTGGTTTGTTGTATCTCATTCTTTAATCACATAAAATGCTTGTAAATATTTTGAATGCAGGTGCGTAAGAGACCACTTAACAGAAAGGAAATATCAAAGAAAGAGGAAGACATTATAACCATAGATACAAATACTAATTCACTTGCTGTTCATGAAACAAAATTCAAGGTGAGCTTCTTATGGGTTGCTTTTGTTAGAATGACTGTTAATAGATTGGGTCTCATTTGATGAGATCTTAGGCTTATTTGGGTTTGCCTATCTTTCTAGGCTTCTTTACATACAAATTTAGTGTCTGGCATGAAAGAATGCAAAAAAGATGCACGAAATTCAATTTTATGGATTTTAAAAAACACTAATTACAACAGCTGTAAGCTCTGATACAATCTCATACTTGTAAAGCCAATGTTTCTTGTGTATTCTTCTGTCAATTGAAGGGACTACTTCTAAGCATACGACAAAGACAAATTTAGAAAAGAAGAAGATTTAAGCCTAAAGATAAGTCTAAGAATATTTACAATAAAGACTAAATAAAATCAATATGATTTTGCATATAGAAAATAATCTAGGGAATATATTATACAATAAATTATAAATCAAGATGATTTAACAATACTATGGTTGCAATTCAATTGCTATAATGGTTTTTGTCGAATCGAATCTCAGATAATTTTTTGAAGTCTTCAAATCAAGAAGACTGAAGAACTGGTCTGATAGAAGGTTATAATAGCTTGATTAGGAACAAGTTTGAAAATGATTTCTCCCAAAAGAGGAGGTTGTACTTGCAAACTCTGCAAGTCTTGACATGTGGAGCTTCCTTGATGTGGGAATTCATTCCTCATGAATAACACCCTTCATTTATTGGCTAAAGTAGAGGGGTGTTAATTTTGATATTCCTTAAATTTGAACTATGATTGATTTAATGTCCAAAAATGTGAGAAATTTGTCCCACACAATTTTGAAAATATATTTGAATTATAAAATTTCTACTCCTTTATAGATTCTGACACATGTTGTTTAGGGACCTCCATCCTTGGATTGAACTAGTTAGTTAACCCATATTATAAAATTAGGTTATCCGTTTTCTTTTGGTGTGTAACGCAGTTCTGAAATGTGTTAAGTTCCATAATTTTAGTGGGACCAATGTCTTTTTGTAGATTTTTACTTCGTCATCATGTTAAAGTTCACAACCATGCTTTTTTTTTTTTTTGGTTTCTTGTGGCTTTTGTAGCAACATTTATAATTGACCACAGAATTTTGTCTTATTGCCATTATTTAATTATGCTTGGATAGCATGGTGTTAGAGATGTTGATTACCTTTCTCATGATCGCAACAAGAGAGGTGATCAACATCCCCCTCCCTCCTTTTGAAATTGTTTGTTAAATTATTCTTGGGTTCCATTTTCTTTATTTTTGGTCTTTACTTTTGATTTCCTTTCCTTTCTTGTAAATTTTGTTCAATATAAATGCATTAGGATATCCCACTTTGGGTTTAAGCCAAAATTCCAGAATTCTTTTCCTCACTCCTTCCAATCTTGCTCTCGGAAGTGGAGAATGCAGAAATAGTCAAACCATGCGTTCACTACTACACTTGCATGTCTTCATGTTGATGAAATTTGATGTGAAACCACAGTGCACATGAGGAGAAAACAAATGTGTTCTCAATGAATATCAAAAGATGCAGTATAGAATTACTTATAGAGCTCAAGCTGTGTTCAATCTGGAATTGGAGAGTGGTAAGCATTAAATTAAATGATTGAGTAACAGGGAATACCAATATTTGGCCTTTTCTTGGTTTGAATGACTGAGTAATAGTCTAATAGATAATAACGGGTATTTGTCTTTTGCATCATCTATGAAGGGATTTGTCATCTTGACTGATTGTTTTAACACTTGACAAGAACAACTTAAATGGCTATTCAGTTACTGCCTATTTTTGTTCCAGCTTTGTAATCTTTACGTGGCATAATTTATGAATGGAAATGGTTTACGAATTGTTTCTTCCTCTGGAGTGTAATTAAGCATGTTTTTGCAGGTTGACTTGACTGAATATGTTGAGAAACATGAATTTGTTTTTGATGCTGTGATGAGCGAGGATGTTTCAAACGATGAAGTGAGTGAAATGAAAAGACTTGGTTCCTATTCAAAAGATCTCTTTCCTGAGTATATTGTATCTCTCATTTTGTTTCTGTAGGTTTACTCAGAGACTGTGGAGCCCATAGTCCCAATAATTTTTCAGCGAACAAAAGCTACCTGCTTTGCATATGGGCAAACAGGTAAGTGCTTTGTCACTACTGTTTTATTTTGGTACCAATGAAAGCATCATTGCAACCTTTTATTGCTATCAAACATCTTTTAACTCCCACCCTTCTGCATGGTGACTTCACTTAGATAGTTAGGCCTCGTTTGTTATTTCGGATGAAGTTGGATACGATAGGAGGGATAAGTAATACTGTGAGTCCCATATGTTTTTTTTAATACCAGAGGACTATGAATAGAAATATGTATACCATAAGTAATTTGGTTTATGGTTGGTTAGAGTGAGATAAATAATGAGATAAGAATTGTGGAGTTATTTTTAACTGTTAGATGAGGAGAAAAAATAATCTAGATACTAATAATATCAGTGGGGCACATTATCAATCATAAATAAGTGATTAACAATGTGTCATTCGTCGGACTATTAGTTCGAGTCCTATGATGGACTAACAATACAAAGGAGACAAAATCTGTTGGTGGGCCATCCCTGTCCTTTAAACCAATCCTCCCCTCCCCTCCCCCAATTATCCGAAACAAATAGGGCCTTAGATACTCATACCACTAGGGCTACGAGTTATGCGATATGCTGAATTTGCTAATGCCAGACCGTTTACAAACAGGACAATAGTCTTGTGTGGTGGATTACAAAATGTGTTTTTGCATTTAAGTATTTGTTTTTTGGGGATTGTTATGAGTACTTCACATATGAGTTTGGACATGCCTTCCAATGGTTCTCGATTTATGAAACAAAAGATTCAAGGAGTGGAGTGGTTTCTTGGTTTTACTTGGAACTATATGAAGGCCGCGAAGGATATTCTCAGCCTTATTTATCGCATTCTGCCTACAATGCTGACTAACCTCAGCAAGTTTGGCACGACTAAAGGGCTTTGACACATTCCTCTATTTGTAATGTCATGTGGTGCCTTTTCATGATGACACCTCTTCATAAAGTTTACCCAAGTGACATTTGACCTTCCCATTTGCCCTAGTTATGATTGAGACACATTGAATCCAGTGCCTTATGTAAGAGTATTTGATTATGCACTTCAACTGAACCCAGATGTTTATTTCTTTGCATCTAATACATTGAAGCCTTTATGTTTATGCATTTGACCATAAAGCTGTAATCTGACTGTTAGCCAAATGTTTTATGTGCTTAATTAGTGGTCATTTTCTTTCATCTTCTGTTTTTTCCATTGCAAGAAATATAGCAATCCATTTTGTATGCATTTCTCTGAAGTTTGATCCTATAATTCAAACTTTTTGTTGCGGGGTTCTTGATTGGTACTCTGACATTTCCATGATGACTAGATATGCTTCTTTTCTATTTCTTTGGAACATTTGTAAAGTATCAATTTGTCTAGGTTAAATATATGGAATAATGCTTTCCTATACTGGCCCAATATCTTTTACAGAGGTAGCTCAATGTTGTTTGGACATGCTTTTAAGGATATGCACACCTTCATCTTGGTTTGCTGTCTTCTTTTTTTTTTTCAAAAAAAAAAATTCTAAGGATTTTAGGTTGACATACTTTTGTGGACTTGTTCCTTTTAAAATTACTACTATTGATAGGCTTGTCTTCATCAATGAGTTTGTTTCAGGTAGTGGAAAAACTTATACTATGCAACCACTCCCCCTTCAGGCATCCCAAGATATTTTCAGATTAATGAACCACACCTATCGGAATCAAGGACTTCAATTGTTTATCAGTTTCTTTGAGATTTATGGAGGGAAAGTTTTTGATCTCCTTAATGATCGGAAGTGAGTTCTCAACTTGTGACCTTTCTGTGAGTAGATGTAAGTGCAACTCTCTAACCTTGGATCTCTTATTTGCAGAAAGCTTTGCATGAGGGAGGATGGGAAACAGCAGGTCTGCATTGTGGGTTTGCAAGAATACAGAGTATCGGATGTAGAGACAGTCAAGGAGTTAATTGAGAGAGGGAATGCAACGAGGAGTACTGGCACGACTGGTGCAAACGAGGAATCCTCTCGATCGCATGCTATACTTCAGCTTGCCATCAAGAGACCAATCGATGGCCATGACTCGAAGCCTGCTCGACTCATTGGCAAGCTATCTTTCATAGATCTTGCTGGAAGTGAACGTGGTGCTGATACTACAGATAATGATAAACAGACAAGGTGGAGTTTTTATGGATCTTGTTCTTGTTTTGTTTCTACAAATGTCAAGTCTTGTTGGCCTTCTTGGTTTCACAGTAGATAACTGGCTTTTAGGAGTTATTGATCTTACACATTGCATAACTAACCGACACGTTGAATAATATGTGACCTTGTTATGTATTTATTTTGAATCCTGTCTGCAAGAACATTGTTTAGTGAGTTGATTTTGTATACTTCTGTTGCAGAATGGAAGGTGCTGAAATTAACAAAAGCTTACTTGCCTTGAAAGAATGCATTAGAGCTCTTGACAATGACCAAGGTCATATTCCATTTAGGGGGAGTAAGCTGACTGAAGTTCTTCGAGATTCATTTGTTGGTGACTCACGTACAGTTATGATATCATGCATTTCACCAAATTCAGGATCGTGTGAACATACTCTCAACACGCTAAGATATGCTGACAGGTAATGTAGGTTTGATCCAAACTTAATTAGTATGGACACGAACACGAGACATTACATGGACACGCCAATACATCGATTTTTAAAAAATACAGAACACAAGATGTCTGCGGCTCATTAAAAATAATTAATATATTTGTTGTATGTCCAATTTATGAATAATTAGAGGATGACTTGTGCCTAAAAGCACTCATAACACAATTTGACTCAAACCAAAACTAAACCAATTTCAACCCAAATCATCAACCCGAATAAAAAAAATAAAAGATCAGTGAAAAAAATGGCAAACAAAAAAAGTTATACATCGTATCAATAAACTTTGAAGTTTTAAAAAATTAACCACTATTAATCTTTGTTTAGAGTATCAAGTTAACAAAACTAATAAAAAGAGAGTCCATTAATTGATAGAAATTATCACAGAGGTATAATCTTCAAGCATCCAGAATCATAAAAGTCACCTAAAAAATCAAAAACCATAAACTAAAAATAGAATGTGCTCAATAACTACATACAAAGAAATACGCAGTCAATTAAATCAAGATCGCAATTATAACAACTTAGCTTAAAAGAAAAAGTAGATAAAAGATGATAACAAAAATAATTCTACCAATCAAACAAAAATAATTCTACCAATAAAAACTAACTAAAGGTTAACTTGGAAAAAAAAGAGAACTATACAAAAAAAAACTATAATTTTTTCAATTTTATAATCCCATGATGAAAAAAATATTATTTATCTACGATTAATTAAAATGCCTTTATAGAGCAAACGCTGAAGACAAAGATAAAAAATTGTAACAAAATTAGAGTCAATTAACAAAATTATAGCCTTAGATCAAGTTTACAACAAACTTACAATAAAAAAAAATACAATGACTTTATGGCACGTGTTGTGAAATACAAATTAAAAGTAGCAAGCAAAAATGAAATTATTAACAAATATTAAGTAGATAATATTTATGAGTATTGATTCAAGACAATTACAATTAATATCATTTTTTTTTTCCAAATGATGAAAGTATAAAATGAAATCATAACCTTTGGATATTTTTTCATGAAAAAGTTTACTCAAATAGCAAATCTCAATCCTTCTTTCTCTTTGTTGCATCTCTCGATTTCACATTCCGACCACATGGAAGCATGGTAAGGACGGCGGTGTGGTAGCGGTGACAGCATGGGGTTGTGATGGTGGTGGCGTAGCAGTGCGGCAATGGAAGGGAGCTTCAAGAGTGAGATAGGAGGGAGAGAGGGGGAGCAGCGGTAGCGTGGCATGGCGACACCAAAGGTGTGTGGTAGCGGCGGCGGCAGCGACAGGGCGTAGCAGTGCGAATGAGTCCTATGGTTAGGGTGCGGTTGGGTGAAAGAGGCGTCTTAAGGTTAGGGATGGTACAAATGGGTGAGAGATGAAAATAAGTAAAATAATTTGAGCCCTTGAATTTTAATGAAGATTAAATCTCAACTATTAAAAAACAATACACTCACGTACGTTTTAAGAAATTGAGTTGTTTTATTATATAGATTTATTCAAATGTAATGAGAAATATGTAACATATCTAATAAAATTAAATAGTCATGCATTCTATCTAATAAATGTTTGAAAACATATTTATTATGCATAAGTTGTGTTTTGAAAAAAGCAAAATATTACTAAAGAACTTTATGACATAAGACGTGTTTGAAGGGATTTAAGAATTGGGGATACAAAGTCCAAAAAGTGTTTGATATTACAAATTTAATTTTTTATTTACAACACTTTTAATGAGTGTCGAACTCACTTTCAGGAGTGCTGGAGGAGTGTTAGTTTCAGGAGTGCTGGAGGAGTGTTAGTGTCTGACACGACATGCCTCTTTTGTAAAAGCGTTCATAATTAGTTATTTCTTTGGAGTTTTGATTGAGTGTATAATATTTCAGAGTGAAGAGTCTATCCAAAGGGAACAGCTCCAAGAGGGATCCTTTGTCTTTGTCTTCAAACCTTAGAAGCTCAATTGCATTGCCCTTATCATCAGTTTCCCAAACCTTAACGGCTTCTGAGGGCCACATACCAGATGTTCCGGATGAAAGTAACAGGTTTGGATGGTCCAAACAAATGGAAAGGAAGTCCTTTCAATCTTTTAATATTGAGCGTGTTCCTAGTGGAAGGGCACAGGGCAATTTGGCTGCATCCGTATATATAGACACTTGCGGGGGTCAAAGAGGTGGTTGTGACATTACTAAAGATGATTTTGATTACTCTGTGCCTACCTATGAACAAGACAAGCCATCGTTGACGATGAATCGGAAGGTAGAGAACTATCAAGCATCTGCTTTGGACGATCGATTGAAGAAGACTGGGATGCTGACAAAACTGAGGGACCTGGCAGCTATGAAGGCTGACAATTCCTGTGCTGAATCTGCTGATGATGATCTTAATATCCTATTGAAGGTAACAGCTGCTTCCTCTTTAGGTTTGTTTTCGTTATCCGTTTTCATTTTCCAGAAAAAAGCTGAAAGCTTGTTTGGCAAATTTTTTCTAAAAATGAATTGGTTTTTTTTTTCTTCCCTCAAAACAACCCAATTTTTCAGAAAACACCAAAAAGATGTTAAAGTTTCGAGAACAATTTTTTCTCCAAAATTACTGCAATATGAAAACGATGTATGTTTTTTAACCCAATAATGCTACAGTGATCAAAGTATTGTACCAACTTAATTTACAAAATGACGTGGCACAATCACAAGCATTGCATAACTTGTGAGTGTGCCGCATTATTTGGTAGATTAATTTGGTAAAATAATTTGGTCATTATAATATTATTGTTTTTGAACTTCTCATTGTTTTTGGTTTCAAAAAAAAAAAAAACTAAGAAAAAGGAAAACAATTCTAATCAAGCCCCATTTCCTCCTTTTAATATAAAACTACTTAGCTGTGAACTAAACTTTTGCTATACATAACCTTAGGAAGAGGAAGATCTTGTTATTGCTCATAGGAGACAAGTGGAGGAGACAATGGATATTGTTAAGGAGGTTAGTGACACTTGCATGTGGCCCAATTAGTTTGTCAAGTTATCCTACTCACATTCATGATATATGTATATTCATTATTCAGGAAATGAATCTGCTGGTTGAAGTAGACCAACCGGGCAATCAGCTGGACGACTACATATCTAGACTAAATGCCGTTCTTTCACGAAAGGCTGCTTCAATTGTGCAACTGCAAACCCGCTTGGCTCACTTTACGTCTCACCTGAAAGAGTACAATGTTTTTGTGTCTTCGTCTGGTCATTGATTTCACAAATGCATGACAGCAAAACCAAGCAACAAATGTGGAGGTTTCTCGGGCAGTTGATGCGATGATTTCAGGCTTCCCGGAGTTTGTTTGGGAGAAATGGGCTTTTGAGTGTTGTATTGACGAGGTTTGTTACCTTATTTATTCGTGGCTTCTGTTGTTTAATGTTCAATCCAAATGTTGTTTGGGAACTGCGAGTTGTTAGAAATCATATTTGTGCATATTGTCAACACATCTTGTAAAGCTATGAGATCATGCTTTTCTTAGAGAATGCTCACTGGAGTGCTTGAGTTTGTTCAGAAACAGTACTTCAGAATGCCAATGTGGGCAATGCCCCTTTGCTATGAGGCTTAAAACAATTACATGTTTTCGTTACACTTAGTTTGGGGGTGATTATATGTATTTAGAGTTTATTCATAGCAATGAAGGCATGTTTAAATCCGCAGATTGCTTCCGAGCAGGTTGGATTAAAAAATACATGGGACCTATATTTTAAAGGCTTTTAAGTGAAAGGTTCAAAAAAATAAATTTTAAAACGTAAGGTCTATCAAATTTTTTTTTCATGCGCGAGGTCCAATTGTACGATTTTTTCTGAAAATACTTTTGAAATAGATAAATTTATTTGTGTTTACAGATAAATTTATCTGTACCTTTCAAAACATGTGTAAGGCACACAGATAAATTTATCTGTATTTTTTAAAACATGTGTAAAATATACACTTACACATGTGTAAAGTACACAGACAAATTTATCTGTGCATTTCAAAATATGTATAAAATACACAGATAAATTTATCTGTACATGTGTAAGGCATACAGATAAATTTATTTGTGCCTTTCAAAACATGTGTGCTTATGCAAGGTATACAGATAAATTTGTCTGTGCATGTGTAAGGCACACAGATAAATTTATCTGTTCTACACAGATAAATTTATCTGTGCATGTGTAAATTTATCTGTGTAGAACAGATACTACACAGATAAATTTATCTGTGCATGTGTAAATTTATCTATTCTACACAGATAAATTTATCTGTGCATGTGTAAGGCACACAGATAAA
>JAULJZ010118574.1:0-32477 GCA_032270985.1 Heliamphora pulchella
CCCATGATCTAAAGACTAGAAGAGTACCTCTGATCATGGCTGGAGTAACTGCCGCATCAGATGTAACTGGTGCTTTGAAAGCACTGCGATCTGCAAGAACATAAGCCCTGGCCTGCGGTGGTCTGGTTTGCCCACCATAACCCTGAGTCATCGACTGCCTCACAGACTGTGCTGAAGTGCCTCCCTCTACAAATCTAGACATTTGGGTCCTAGGCTGCTGCGGAGCTTGTCGTCTCTGTACAGATGAAGCAACTGACGCTCCTGTCGCGCCCTGAACATTTCCCTCTCTGGGACAGGATCTGCGAATATGACTGGACTGACCACACCCAAAACAGATAGGTGGGTCTCTTGCCTGTGACTAGACGGGTGCTAAACTCAGAACCTTGCCCTTCTGCGGGCACTCAACTGAATGATGCCTCGGCTGTCCGCATCTATAACAGATCAACCCTCTCTGCTCTGGCTTTCTATCAAGGCCACAGAAAGTGTAGGTGCAGATCACTGCGGCAGATATGATCCGATAACATGAGAACTATATCCAGACGACCTCTGGAGCCTTTTCCTGTTCCTTTGGAACTGTGCATCTCCACTGCCCTGCTGACTCCCGTTCTCTCTAATCCTGTAGCTGTTCGTTAACGAGTTCTCTACCTGGATAGCAGCTTCCACCAACTTGATGTACACCTCCCCATCCAGAGCTCCAACCCTATCCTTGATAGCAGGTCGAAGTCCCCTCTCAAACCTCCGAGTACGGAACTCCTCTGTCGAAACCATCTCTGGTGCAAATCGCGACAGATTTGTGAACTTGGCCTCATACTGGACCACAGACAGATTCCCCTGAACAAGAGAGTGGAACTCCACTCGGTAAGTATCTCTCAAAGAACTCGGGAAATACTTCTCCAAGAAGACTCTCGTGAAAGCAGCCCACGTCTCATCCACTGTGGTCTTAGCGAACTTCCACCACTCTCTAGCATCGTCCCGCAATTGGAACGCCGCCAACTTCACACGCAAAGCATCCTCCTCGATATCTAGAGCATCGAAGATGGTCATGGTCACTTCCAACCACTCAATAGCCACCTTTGGGTCCGGCACCCCAGAAAAGGTCGGAGGCTCCAACCGCCAAAACTCCCTCATAGCCATAGAAGCCCTTGGCTCAGAACCCGTACACTAGCTCTGGTCGCTTCTGCCATAGCTCGCATAGTGGCAAGCATCTCCTGGACAACGTCAGCACTGTCCACTTGTTCCTGTGAGGCATGAACGTCTCCCTCCTCTGAAACCTGAACATAACCACGACCTCGGCCACGACCCCGGCCCCGCGCTCCCCACGTAGACATAATTCTATATAAAACAATATAAACAGAATAAGCTTTCCTATAACTTGTTACTACGTAATAGAAACACATAATCTTGCTATCACATAGCCACATAAGATCATGTTAACACGTCTCACATACCGAGGAGAACTAACAAGACCGATTCGTCCAATTGGATAACCTATTCAGATTCCCGGCTAGAAAACACGTCGGCCAAATGCATTTCTAACTTGGCTTCCAAATCTGTTATTCCAAATGCCCTAAGGCAAGACTTATTAATCCTGAGATTCAACCTCCATTCTTACATATACACAACTATCATGCTCAGAAAGCTATTAACATGTTATAAACCAACGTTTAAACACATGCAAGCAAGCATATACAATCAACCTCACTAGGTGATAAATCCCTTTTTTCCATGGCTCTTAGGTATTCGAACCCAGAGCTCTGATACCAAGTTGTGATGCCCCAAAATCCAGGGTCACGTGAAAATCCACCAAACACCAGTTTTATGAAAATATAGGTTTCCATACATTTAAATCCACCTGTTGAAACCATTGCAAAACCCAACAAAAGATATCTCTCGTAAATAAAAGACATACAGTTCCAACATGCGTATAGTATATCGTCTTATGACATACAAAACCTGCCTTCAGGAACAGGCATACCAAAAAGGAAAACTATAACAGTCTTTCGCCACCACGGGCACCACCAAAGCTACTCATGATCATCATCCACATCATCACCAGAAAAAGGTTTTACAGAAAATCCCACCCGTGAGCCGAAGCCCAAAAGAAACAGACAATAAATCTGTAAAGCAGGAAATATGCAATCATGTAGAGTGGGAGTGAACTCAACCACAAAACCCAAAAGGTTTTACGTCATAATACCCCAAGTTTCCCACAAACCTCCAAAACAGTTTTTCCTTCACAACTAAGCATTTATAAAATGCAAAACACATTTTACAGTTGAAGGAAAACAGTAATCAAAACATTGTTCCCTCACGGAATGTACCATCGTGGAAAAGAAGAAGAAAGAGATCCTATGTACCGACTCCATCACAAGTGGATAGAGGTAACAACTATAGACTCCTGCCCGTTACCTAGTCCTGAATCATTTAAGACCTGCTAGGTAATGACAAGTTCTATAAGGTGCACCACGACGTAAAAGCAAACTTTACGGGCCCGACAACCCAAGAGAAAAGAGCACCCAAACCGTCCTTCTTTACGGGAACTACCTCGAAGGATAACAAAGGTACCTACACTGCGCACATTTTCAGACTTTCACCGAGGGCAACTCGTGCCAAATACCCATCATCCCGGTACATCGAGATAATCTTCTAAAAATAGTACCGTAGCTCAACTACGAAAACATTTTCTCAAAATAATACATTATGCATGTATATAGATCCAATCTTCAACATGAAGATCAACAAAACATTTTCGAAATATTTTTTCTCGTTTTCAACAAAACGTTTCAAAACCTGAGATTCAACCCTGAAAGCGAGCTCCAAACCTCCAAAACACCAAGTGTTAATATTTTTCACAAACCACCATTTTTCCACAGTTTTCAAGAAAATCATTTGAAAACCATACAACCACATGTCATACAGTATAATAAGCTAAGAAAAGCGAACAACATGCTTTCTATCAGATAAACAAGTCTTAAATAGAAAATATGACATTTGATGCATTTTCTACTGATGACAAAGCATAGAATTACATATAACACCCTAATACAGCAGTAGGGTCTAGAATCCTACCTCGTTGGGTCAAAAGCCGATGCCTCAAAAATTGGACCTCGTTGGAACGAGAATTTGATCGGATGAGCGCGAAGCTAACAGCGTAGATAGCAGGAATCCACAAGCTGATCGTCGAAAACTAGGCTCGAACAGGTCAAATATGTAGAGAGAAGGAAGAGAGAATGAGAAAAAGAAAGATTTCCACAATTTTCCAACCCCTGGAATACATATAGACTCGGCAAAAAGGTAGTTCAGTCGACTAAAGAGGCCACTTCAATCGACTGAAGCTCCTCGAAAAACGTGAACAGCCACAGTTCAGTTGACCGAACCCCCTGGTTCAGTCGACTGAACTCAAGAAAAATAGTTCAGTTGACCGAACATAGCCGTCAAGTCGATCGAACATCAGGGTTTGTGCTTGCTATTTTTGGTCTCAGTTTTGTATTCTAAGGCCAAGCAAACGCCAAAATAAGGTCCGAGAAAGCCTAAAACACATCTACATGCTGTTCTACAACTCCAAAACATAAATCATGCATCGATGATATACATAACATGAAGGAAACACGTCATCATTTATATATATCAAAATAAAATGGTACAGGGTCTCACAACTCTCCCCCCTTAAGGAATTTCGCTCTGAAATTCACTACAAGGTCACGAGGTAAACAGATCTGGGTATCTAGTACGCATCCCAGACTCAAGCTCCCAAGTCGCTTCCTAAACCCTATGATGAAGCCACTGAACTTTGACAAAAGCAATTGTTCTCCCTCGCAACACTTGTTCCTTTGTATCTAGAATCCTCACCGAGCGTTCCTCATACGTGGCTTCCCCATCCACCTGTAGCTCGGTCCAATATATAATATGCAAAGGATCGGGCTCGTACCTCTGAAGCATCGAAACGTGAAAGACATTGTGCACACATGTTAACTGAGGCGGCAAGGTCAGACAGTATGCTACCACCCTTATCCTTTCCAGGATCTCGAACGTTCCAATAAAACGTGGTGATAGCTTCCCACGACGGCCAAATCTCATCAACCCTCTGCGTAGCGAGACTTTCAAAAACACATGATCTCCCACTGCAAACTCTAATGGTCTCCTCCTCTGATCCGCATAACTCTTCTAGCGGCTCTAAGCTGTCACCAGATGCTGATGAATCAGGACAATCTGTGCCATCGTCTCCCGTACTAGGTCGGGTCCCAAAATAGCAGTCTCTCCCACCTCTGTCCAACATACTGGCGATCTACACGGCCTACCATACAGAGCCTCATACGGTGCCATTCCAATACTGGACTGATAGCTGTTGTTGTATGCAAACTCTACCAAAAATAGATGATTCTCCCAGGAACCCCAAAAATCAAGCACACAGGCTCTCAATATGTCCTTTAAAATCTGAATGGTCCTCTCAGACTGACCGTCGGTCTGAGGATGAAAAGTTGCACTAAAAGTCAAGCTTGTCCCCAAAGCCACCTGAAGACTCTGCCAAAAGCATGATGTAAAGCGCAGATCTCAATCAGAAACAATAGTCACCGGTACTCCGTATAGTCGGACTATCTCCTGAATGTATAATCTGCTCAATCTATCTACTGAGTCTCTCACTCGAATGGGAAGAAAATGTGCTAACTTCGTCAGCCAATCCACTACAACCCAAACAGGATCATGTCCCCTCGGCGAGCGTGGAAGTCCTGATACAAAATCCATAATGGCATTCTCCCACTTCCACTCAGATACAGGCAACGGCTGCAACAATCCTGCTAGTCTCTGGTGTTCCACCTTCATTTGCTGACAAGTAAAGAAACACCTCCCACTGTCTCCCCAAGACACATATCAAATTTCTCAACATCTCCAAGCATGTCCCACTCTCGCATAGCCACATAAGCTAATGAGCCGTGAGATCTCCTACTGAGTGCATCAACTACGACGTTTGCTTTACTCGGATGGTACTGCAAATCGAAGTCGTAGTCTTCCAACAACTCCATCCACCGTCGTTGGTGAAGATTTAGGTCCTTCTGTGAAAACAAGTATTTTAGGCTCTTGTGATCAGAGAAGAGCTCGAAACGCTCACCATAGAGATAGTGACGCCATGTCTTCAAGGCAAAGACCACAGCAGCCAACTCCAAATCATGTGTCGGGTAATTCCTCTCATGTGTCTTCAACTATCGGGATCCATAAGCTACAACCTTGCCTCCCTGCATTAGAACGCAACCCAAACCCTCATGTGAAGTGTCGCAGTACACGGTGTAACCCAAACCCCACTTAAGAATAATCAGCACGGGTGCACTGGTCAATCTCCTCTTCAGCTCTTGGAAAGCTGACTCACAAGACTCGCTCCATACAAACGAGACTCTCTTTCGCGTCAAGCGCGTCATTAGTGCTTCAAGCCTAGAGAAGTCCTTCACAAATCGCTAATAATAACCTTCCAGACCGAGAAAACTGCGTATCTCAAAAATATTCTTTGGTCGCTGCCAATCCGTCACTGCATCAGTCTTCGTCGAGTCCACTGATACCCCATCCTTTGACACCACGTGTCCAAGGAACCTCACCTTCGTCATCCAAAACTCGCACTTCTCGAACTTCGCATACAAGCGATGTTCTCTCAGAAGCTGCAAAACGACATGCAAATGCTCCTCATGCATCTCCCTTATGGGTGAATAAACAAGAATGTCATCCACGAACACAACCACAAAACTGTCCAGATAAAGGTGGAAGATACGGTTCATCAGACCCATAAATGCGGCAAGCGCGTTCGTCAAACCGAACGGCATAACCAGGAACTCATAGTGACCGTAGCAAGTTCGAAAAGCGGTCTTCGCTATGTCCTCGTCCCAAATCCTCAGCTGATGATACCCTGACCTCAAGTCAATCTTTGAAAAGTAACGGGACCCCCCTCAACTGATCAAACAAGTCGTCAATCCTCGGCATCGGATACTTGTTCTTCACCGTCACCTGGTTCAACTTCCTGTAATCTATACACAATCATAATGAACCATCCTTCTTCTTTGCAAAGAGAGTTGGAGCTCCCCACGGCGATGTATTGGGCCGCACAAACCCCTTATCTAGCAACTCCTGCAACTGCACCTTGAGTTCTTGCAACTCAGCCGGTGCAAAATGGTACGATCGCATAGAGATAGGAGCAGCTCCCAGAACAAGATCAATGGTGAACTCCACATCTCGGCTCGGTGGCAACTCAAACAGATCGTCAGGGAAGACATCCGGATAGTCGCATATCACAGGGTGTAACACTCCTCGAACCCTAACTAGTTCATCTAACCTGAGTGCAGAAAAGAGAAACCCCAAATCTCCTCGATCCCGCGTGACTCCTGGCATAAATATCAGGCCCTCATCCCGATCACCCACAAAGTAAAAGCAGTCACCCTCCGGCATACAGATCGACACTCTCCATCGCTCGCAATCTATAAAAGCACGGTAGGTGGTCAGCCAGTCCATCCCTAGGATGGCATCAAACGTAGTCATGTCTAGAATGATAAAATCAAACTCTAAACAACGACGGGCGACCTCCAGCACACAGGATCTACAGACAAGATTCAGTGTCACACTCCCTCTAACTGGGGTCTCCGCATACAAGGTGCTACCCAACCAGTCCATTTCCAACCCCAAAGCAGATACAAATGCAGATGATATAAATGAATGTGATGCACCTGTGTCAATGAGAACACTGGCCCATGATCTAAAGACTAGAAGAGAACCTCTGATCATGGTTGGTGTAGCAGCTGCATCAGCCGCCACTGGTGCTTTGGAAGCACTGCGAACAACAAGAACATAAGCTCTGGCCTGCGGTAGTCTGGTCTGTCCACCATAACTCTGAGTCGATGGCTACCTCACCGACTGTGCTGAAGCACCTCCTTCCGCAAACCTAGACGTCTGGGCCCTAGGCTGCTGCGGAGACTGTCACCTCTTTACGGATGAAGGAAAAGGCACTCCTGTCGCACTCTGAACATTCCCCTCTCTGGGACAGAGTCTACGGATAAGCCCGGGCTGACCACACCCAAAACAGAAAGGTGGGTCTCTCGCCTGTGACTGGACGGGCGCTGAACTCTGAGACTGGCCCTTCTGCGGGCACTCAACTGAACGATGTCCCGGCTGTCCACAGCGATAACAGATCAACCCTCTCTGCTCTGGCCTTCCTGTCGAGGTCACTGAAAGTGTAGGTGCAGACGACTGCGGCTGATATGATCTAGCAACATGAGAACTAGGTCCAGACGACCTCTGGCGGTTTTTCCCGCGCCTCTGGAACTGTGCGTCTCCACTGCCCTGCTGGCTCCCGCTCTCTCTAATCCTACAGCTATTTGCCAACGAGTTCTCTACCCGGATAGCTGCTTCTACTAGCTTGATGTACACCTCCACATCCAGAGCTACAACCCTATCCTTGATAGCCGGTCGAAGTCCCCTCTCAAACCTCTGAGTACGCAACTCCTTTGTCGATACCATCTCTGGTGCAAATCGCGACAGGTTCGCGAGCTTGGCCTCACACTAGACCACAGACAGATTCCCCTGAACAAGGGAGAGGAACTCCTCTCGGTAAGTATCCCTCAAAGATCTTGGTAAATACTTTTCCAAGATAACTCTCGTGAAAGCAACCCACGTTTCATCCACAGTGGTCCTGGCGAACTTCCACCACTCTCTAGCATCTTTTCGCAGTCGGAACGCTGCCAACATTACACGCAAACCATCCTCCTCATTATGCGGAGAATCGAAGATAGAGGTGGTCACTTCTAGCCACTCAGTAGCCACCTTAGGGTCTGGCTCCCCAGAAAAGGTCATAGGATCCAACCGCCGAAACTCCCGCATAGCCACAGAAGTCCTCGGCTCTGGAACCCGCACACTAGCCCTGGTAGCTACAGCCATCGCTCGCATAGTAGCTAACATCTCATGGACAACATCAGCGCCACCAACATCAGTACCACCCACTTGTTCTTGTGGGGCAGGAATGTTCCCTTCCTCCGAAACCTGAGCATAAGCACGTCCTCGGCCACAGCCCCGGCCACGGCTTCGTCCCCACACTCTCCGCGTGGACATAATTCTATAGGAAACAATATAACATGATAAGCTTTCCTACAACATGCTACTACGTAACATAAACACATAATCATGCTATCACATAGCCGCATAAGATTATGCAAACACGTCTCACATACCGAGGAGAAATAAAAAGCCGAACTCGTCAATTTGGATAACGTATTTAGATTCCTTGCTAGAATACACATCGGCCAAACGCGCTTCTAACTTGGCTTCTAAACATGTTAAACCAAACGCCCAAAGGCAAGACTCATCAATCCTGAGATTCAACCTCCATACCCACATATACACAATTATCATGCTCAGAAAGCTATTAACATGATATAAACCAACGTTTAAACACAAGTAAGCAAGCATACACAATCAACCTCACCAGGTGATAAACCCCTTTTTTCTATGGCTCTTAGGTATTCGAACCCAGAACTCTGATACCAAGTTGTCACGCCCCAAAACCTAGGGTCACGTGAAAATCCACCAACATCTGTTTTATATGAAAATATAGGTTTCCATACATTTAAAATCCGCCTGTTGAAACCAATAGAATACCCAGCAAGCGTATCTCTCATAAATAAAAGACATACAGTTCCAACATGTATACAGTGTATCGGCTTACGGCGTACAAAACCTGCCTTCAGGAACAGACATACCAAAAAGAAAAACTATAAAAGTCTTCTGCTACCGTGGGCACCACCAAGCTACTCCTCAACCACATCATCACCTGAAAATAATTTTACAAAAAATTTTCACCCGTGAGCCAAAGCCCAATAGAAACAGATAATAAGCTGTAAAGCATGCATATGTAATCATATGATGGGAGCGAACTCAACCACGAAAGCAAAATAGGATATCCACCCAAAACCCTCGAGTTTTCCCATCATACTACATTAGTCTCCTAAAACGGTTTCATTAACATAAAACTCTGTTTTCATCCTTAAAACCATGTGATGCTAACATTGCAAGCAACCAACCACGGTTAAGGAAAAACGGTAATCGAAACATTGTTCCCTCGCGGAATGTACCATCGCGAAAAAGAAGAGTATGATCTTATGTACCGACTCCATCACAAGGGGATAGAGGTAACAACTATAGATCCCTATCCAGTAACTAATTCCCATACATCATGGGACTGGTTAGATACACACAAGTTCTATACGGAGTACCATAACGAACCACTTAATTTACGGGCGACAACCCGAGGGAACTAAACACCCAACTGCCTCAACTTACGGGGACTAACCCGTAGGACCTGAGTACCTACGCTGCGCATGCTTTCGGACTTACATCGGGGGTAACTCGTGCCAAATACACGTCATCCTGGTACAACTAGATAATCTTCTAAAAACATTTCTCAAACCGGTACAATATACATGTACATAGATCCATCCATCACCAGGAGATCAAAACAAAATATTTTCAAAATATTTTTTCCAAAAGCAGTTATATAACACTTGTATAAGCAAGAGATACAATCCATGAAACCATAGAGATCAAACCAAAACATGCAAAAATATATTTTCATGCAAACGTTTTATAAAGTGAGACTCAAACCCAAGGGCTAGCTCCAAACCTCCAATAAACACGTTTTTCATCAAAACTCCTCCTTTTTCTCAAAAGAAACCCAACCCTTTTTCCAAACGAACCACCAAAAAGCCAAGGTAAACAGCTACCACTTCAGTCGACCGGACTCCTCTCCAGTCGATTGAAAAACCTTCTGGAAAAATACCATTTTCGAACAGAAAACATTTTAGTCAACTGACCTCTCGAGTCCAGTCGACTGAACCTCCCAACTCAAGATCTAGTCGACTGAACGCATGGGTCTAGTTGACTGAACATGCCCAGAAAACATTTTTAGCTATGGTTTTGACCTCTAATCCTCAAACCAAGCTTCAAAAACACCCATTTTAATACCTAAAGGCATACCCGAGCCCAAGGCTATCACAACCCATCATCAGAAACATCCAACACTTAGTTTCATCCAACCGAAACGCCGAAAAATAGTTTTAACCCAAAACTAAACTAGAACATAAAATCACTTTTCATGCATTTCTAAATAGTGAAACAGTATAAGATTACATATAGTACCTTTATACAGCAGTAGAATCTGAGATCCTACCTCGTTAGGTTAAAAACCTGGTGTCTCGATCTATGTGCAAATCTGAGCTTCGCCGAAATCAAAATTCGTCTTGATGGATGCGTAGACCACGATGCCGATAGAAAGGATCTGTTGTTGGATCGTTGAAAACTGAGCCCCGGGCCCCCGAGAAGTAGAGAGAAGGTAGAGAGAGTATGGAGAAAACTTAGGAGTTAAGTTTTGAAAAAAAATATCTTTTGAAAATATCTAACTCCAGATATTTATCGGCCTCCAAAATATCTTTTTTTTTTAATTTTTAAAATTCACACTGAAACTCCCTACAACCCCGGGAAGCAACCCCGCATGCTCAAATTAACCAAAACAGGTATCGAAACACATATATGCATATTAAAGCAAAAACGCTAAAGCGTGACTAAAAACACGGAATATGCATATAAATCAAAAAGAAACGGTACAGGGTCTCACAACGACCACCGCTCGAGTGGTCACCTCACCAACCTACTTCCTGCCACCAGCCCGTTCAAGCGCACACCCACCGCTCGAGCGATCAACGCTGGAAAAAATCCAAACAAAGAAACGAAACCACAACCCCGCATGCATAACACGTATACATAAACATGCTGTTCTAAACGACGAGCAAAGCGGTAAACAACACATGAGATATACATATGAAAATAAAAAGGAACCGGGTCTCACACGTTGGGTTGGAAACTTTAACGTTTAATACTGTATTTTGATATTGAAGTTTAATTTCGGGTTCATAGTTGAAGAATGGCTATTTTACTCTCAAGTGTACATTTTTACATCTCGATTTTGGTTATTTTAAACCACGTTTACAGGAGGTAAAAAGGTGATTTTTTTTTTAAATGTAGAATTTCTCTCAGTTTTTAGGCTAAAATTCTCGGGTGTCTAACCGCTCGAGCGGTGAGGAATCCGCTCGAGCAGACTCTGCCGAGTGGATTTCGTCGAAAATTGCTTTAAAGTAGGTTTTTCTTATTTAATCTTCGGGCCTATCTTTTAGGGTATAAATTGATTGTTTCCAGGGTCGTTTTCTAAAAGAAATGGTCATTTATATCGAGATGATTTCCAAGGCTCATTCGGGTTTTATTGTTTCTAAATCGGGACGTTACATTTTTCTCCATTAGTTAACAGTTCCCTATCAAAAGGTATAGCTGCCTCAATTTTTCTTATACAAGCAGCATTCAAATCGTTTGTTCCCATTTTTACCTTGTTTGATATTCCATCTACATATCTGTTTATGTTTTATCTAATATAATATTATAACTAATCTTTCATTCCATCTTACAACAAAATAATAACAATAATAAATTTTACCCAGTTACAAATACTATTAATACATTTCAATAACATTAATCAAATTACTTCTATTTTCATGTAGGGCTCTCTTCGTCGACTAAACCTACAAGCACGTTTATTTTAAACCCAGATTTATCACTTGCACATACATTACAATCATGATACGTATAATTATTCAAGATTTAACTAACAAAATTTAGCGTACATTATACACTAAGTAAAGCAACACTTCATTTGTTACAGGTGCATGCAGAATGAGAAAATTATCAAAACCATGCTACTTGAGTTCAATAGTAATGTGATCAACATCCGTGTTTCAATACCAGCAAATAAAGAGGCAAATCTTATGTTTGGATTTTTAAGATGCATTAAATTTTATCATACTAATAATATTCTATTAAAAAATTAAATTCAAAGTAAGTTGAACACAAGATGCACTAGGTAAAAGCACAAATGTTCATTTCATCTTTTGATCAAGAATTCTATTACATGGGCTGCAGTAGTTGTTCCAAGGCAATCAGTACTAGATATGGAACAATCTTTGATTGCTTTTACTGCAACGGTAAAAAAGTCACGGCACAGCCAAGGTATTATAATAATATAAAATAACTGAATAAATATGCATATTTTATTATTTTCATCTCAACTGTTCATTTTCTTATATAAATTTTATAGTCATTGATTTGTCCCAACATCATTATTGATATTATACTATTACAATTTTACAGAGTAAGATTTCAAATTGACTTGCGTGATAATAGTGGTTTAGTTCAAACAACAATATTTCTTTGATTTGTCCCAACATCATTATTGATATTATGCTAGTACAATTTTACAGAGTCTGATCCCAAATTGAGTTGCGTGATAATAGTGGTTTAGTTAAAGCAACAACATTTGAAGACTATGCAGAGAAATTCTTTTCAATCAATGGTACCAAATTAATGGAATTTGCATCAAAGGTAATAACTATTAATTCACTTTAATTTCATATTCATTTAAATATCTTCTAATATCTTTTCACGTTCAATATTGTTAAAGTATGGACAAATTACAAAAGAAGCATTTCTAACAGTACAAATTGAAGATCTTCATGTTATTCAGCTGAAGCCACGATCATATTCAGTTCATACACATTCAACGCTTCAATTTAACATCAAGTCCATTACTGTTAACTCTCCATCCATTAGCTTTTTTCCACTCCCCAACACAACAAATTCTGTCCTGTTAGGTTTTTACGCTCCTTTATAGGCTATCTCTTTTTGACAAATCTGTAACAATGTTTTTTTTATATTACCATTCCATGATTGCATGTTTGTTTGCTCTTGGAAAGAATTTTTTTATGAACGGGATTTAAAAGTTTCTGCTTTAGTCAGTGAAAGAACCGAGAAGAAGCTCTCACCGATCGATCGGTTTGTTCACCGATCGATCGGTCCTTTTTACAAAAGATCAACTCTGGTGCAGTCTTGATAGTTATCGAGTGCTTATGTTTACCGATCAATTGGTCTGTTCACCGATCGATCGATCTTATGCACGTTTTGTTTCTTAATTTGTCATTAGGGTTTTGTTTTAAGTAGTTGTTTTGTTTTATGTTATAGGAGCCATTGTGTGCAAGATAGATGGCTTTTAGACAGATGTTTCTAAAGGTTAGGAGAGATTGAGATATTTTTATCTGAATAGATTTATGCTGTCATAGAAACTTTAAAATACTGTTCAGATACCAGAAGATTGTTTCAAAAAAGACTTGAGAGGAGTTTCAAGTGAAGAAGACTAAATGAGGATTCCGACGGCAGACTGGCACAGATTTGGTGTACCAGAATTCGGCAAAAAGACTGATTTGCAATAGGTTGAGGATTTGATTGAGTATTATAAGAGTTTTTTGTAACCAAAACTTTATTTATAGTGCGTGTCGTTTGGACTTTGATAAGTCCCGTGATTTTTTTCCAATTGGGTTTTTTACATAAAAATCTCATGTCTTGTGTATGTTTGGTTGTTTATCTATTTGCAACTTATCTTCTTTTATTCTGTACGTGCAAATCAAACAAACAGGGTTTTAGGTTTTTTGAAGGTAAACCGTTTTTTCATGTCCCATATTCAATCCCAACAAGTTCATCTGCTGAGATAGAAAATCTAGACATCTCTTTCTCAAAATCAAAATCAAACAACAATTGTTCAAAGCTGAAATCTCTTTTTGCGCTACTATAAATTAGCACACCTAAACTTATATCGTAATACTATATGTCTGTAATATTTTGCATACTAATCCAGCACATATAATCTTGTTTGTTTTTTTGTACACAGTTTGACTATTAACCTGGATAGTAAACTGATCGGTGAGCTTTTGTCTTTGTACATAAGAAACTTGCTCATCTGCTCTACAAACATTAATATCTGTATAGCCACTCTATGGATATGAATGTAAATATATATTTTGTAAAAATGTTTTCTCTTGTTCTACATGTTTGCATCTAATGTGCTCCTTTTTGTGTTTCATTATTTCTTAACTACCACATTTTGTGTTCCATTATTTCTTAACAACCACAGCTAATTTAAATTTTTTATCGCAAATGGGCCAAGTTCTTTATCGCGTGCTTTGCACGCGCTACGTTCACTAGTGCTTATTTGATAATTGCTTATTTGTTTATTTGATTTTGTTTATTTTTATTTTTAGTAAATTTTATCATCATTTAGTCAAACTATTAGATTTCTTGACTCCTCTCATCGAGACGAACCCAAAAAGTAAGATCTTTTATGAAAATATAAAAAAAGTTCAAAAAAGACAAAAATAAGCTAAAATGAGCCAATAAATCAAATTTTATATTGCTTATTTTTGTCTTTAGTAGATTTTTTTTTATCATTTGATCAAAAATTTTTACTTTTTGGATTCATCTCATCGAGAGGATTCAAAAAAGAAAAAATATTTAGTCAAAAGATGAAAAAAGTTCAGAAAAGACAAAAATAAGCAAAATTTGCCACATTTAGCCCAAGCAGAGCCAATGAGTTAATTGCAGTCTCTTTGGGATGTTTAAAGAACTTGACATTTAAGATATTTAATTTTTTCATAAAAAAAATTGGGGTGTTTGGAATAATTCTTTATAGTAAGTTTTTGCTTTTTTATTTTTTTATTAAAATATCTAATATACCATTGCATTTTGTTTTTAAGTTGTAGTGTTTGGAATATTGACTCGATTTTTTTGTGAGGAGGGTTGACTTTTTAATTGAGAGTATTATAGCAATTTTAATTAAAAAATTATGGTATTTGAAATGTGTATAAACTTTTATCTGGATTAAAAGATGAAAAAAAACAAGTTAATTGACTTTTTGAGAAACCAAATAATATGATTTAAAAACTGACTGTTTCATTGCAAAAAAGTAAGCTTTTTTGAAAAACAAAACAGGAGCTTAGCATATCCCAAAAAAAAAAAAAACTCAAAATGTGATTGATTATTCAAGTGAGAGCTCGATGAAGGACCTTAGATTGATGAAATAATCTCCTAATGATTGTTTGAGAAGTAAAATCAACGCACCCTTATATAATAACACAATTTGAAATACAAGGATGCAAGCTTATTTATAAACATAATTTTTTTATGTTTTTATCTTGTTATCGCTCTTGTTAACTTATAATTAGAGGCAGACCTTATTTGTTATAAGGTATTAGGAGAGTTGAATTAGATTAGGGGACAAGAGTGGCCCATCTAAAAAATTGTCCCCTTGATATTGTAAGTCTCACATTTGTATTATGAAATTCGAACTAACAGTCCGATGAATGAGGGATTACTAATCTCTCATTTATTGGATTAGTAATACTAAGCCTCCTTAGTATTATTAGTATCAGGTTCCAAATTATATTTTCTCCTTATCTAATGGTCAGAAATAACTTCACAACTCTTATCACGTTCTTTATCCCACTTTAATTAAACATGAACCAAATTTCTCACTATATACATAATATCATCCATAATCCATTGGTATACAAAAAAAATATTTAAGACTCTCGATATTACTAATCCCTCATATCCAATCTAATTCTGTCCGGAATAACAAACTAGCCCAAAGTGTCTTCTAATTGGGTACTCTTTTTTCTATAGAAATATTAGTGGGTTAGTTGTTTGACCATCACAATCTCACTATATTATTGAGGGTATGCTTGGGGTAGTTTTTCTCTTGGCTTTTGATTGTAGTATTTTTTTTTCATTTTTTCTAATTTTTTTGTATTTTTGGACTTTTTAAAAAAAATTAATTCGTCATGATAAAACGAATATAAAAGTATAGCGATTTGGCTAAAGTTAAAAAAAGTTCACTTAAAAAAACTTATAAAAGCCTCAAAATGCCTTTTTTCATCTTATATGATTTTTTCTTTTGGTAATCTTTCTTACTTTTTGATTTCTCGTAACGAGAGAAATCTAAAAAGAATTATCGTTTGAACTAACACAAATATTTTTTATTAAAAACACAAGAAACCATATAAAAAACTCTCTCTCTCTCTCTCTCTTCAAGTTGTAATCTAATGCTTTGATCTCTAAGTATTCAATCTTTATTTCTAAAAAAGATCATAGTTTTATAAAAATTATTAGGCCGAATGAAATCAAAATATCCCTATTTCATCCACTCTTGCTACCTTAACACTACTACCATCTTCGAATTATTGTAATGCCTATTAATAAAGAATAAAATTGTTATTTTAAAACAATTTTTTTAAAATTTAAACTTTAAAAACTTTATCTAACCAATTTTTAATTATGTTACTAAGTTTATATTAATTATAATTTTTTTCAAACACGCACAAATTGAGGTACAAATTATAACTATTTTTTTCTTCTATTTCAGTTACAACCTTGCATATTCATCAAACATTCATAGCTTTTACTACAAACTAAGTTATTAATTTCAATAATACTGAAGGAGGACGAATCGAATTCGCCCTGACCTATCGGGTCCTGGGATTAAGCTCAGATCAAGATAAAAACGTGAGCTCCGTGAGAGCTCGGCCTCGCAGTCACTTTACTCGAGGCCGACCGAGTATAGCATTTAATACGACAAAACCCGTGTCGTACAACATTTAATACTATTGGATAGGGGTATTCTCCATCGAGTATGATGTGGCCGAGATGGTCAAAATCATATATGGAGCTCGGCTCGAGATACAAGTCGAGGTAATGGCATTTATGACGGAAAGACCGAGTTGGGCTTGTCAACGCTGCAGGCGCCATTTGTGCGTACAAGACTGACAAAGCTATTTTGTAGAATGGAGGGTGTGAATGACAAAAGGTCATTATGAGAGTTTAAGAGAGAGAAAGAGTTTCCTCTCTATAAAAGAGAATGGTTTAGAAAGTTAGAGGTATGTACAATAATATATTCCTAGAAAAAACTCTGTCAAATAACTCTCCTAATATATTCCTCCTCTTGAACACTTTTTGACTTCATCATCGGAGTGATTTCTGACGAGTTGCCGCCGACTAGCTCACGATTGTTCACTGTGCAGGTGCTTAGATTATTGGTTGGTTGGGTCGGGTTGAATTCAACCTATCAAAAAATATAATTTACGAGGCACCTCCGTACATTTGGTGCCGTCTATGAGAAATACAGTTGACAGATTGAAAATCGCTAATGGCAACACCTTTCAAGGTACCTACTATTCTTAACAAACGCACTTCACCAAGATCTATAGAAAGGAACAGAGTGCAACGAAGGGAGGAAATGAGGCCTGCTCATGAGACAGCGAGAACCCTTGAACATAACCTCGCCAAGGAGTCGGCGCTCCACGCAATGGGACATGAAATCTTGGGACTTCATTCTTCCCTAAGGAACCAAGATCAGGACCCACCCAGTCCAAATGGGGAGCTCCCGTACCGGGGAGCTTAAGTTACCAAGGCTATAAGGCAAAAAAGGAGACGAAGTCAACCTAAAGCTAGGACAGATTCTCAAGGAGTTCTCCAAGTAAAGTGGGGATTCGAGCACCGAAGGGAGCAGTTGCACCCCAAGGA
Source organism: Heliamphora pulchella (assembly GCA_032270985.1). NCBI lineage: Eukaryota > Viridiplantae > Streptophyta > Magnoliopsida > Ericales > Sarraceniaceae > Heliamphora > Heliamphora pulchella. The sequence goes on from JAULJZ010118574.1 coordinate 17,473, forward strand.
AGTCCAGGCGAAACAAAAATCCACCGTAGTGGAGCAAAGAATCGCAATCGGCATATTATACCACTACCGAGCCAAGCAATGTATGGGAGGGGATGAATACCACACCATTTACCGAGCACATAGATAGGGCTGACCCCCTAGAAGTTTCTCGTTGCCAAGGTTCAAGTTGTATGACGGGGGTTCTAACCCAAACACTCACATCAGCCATTACAAGCAGCTGATAACGTTGTGGAGCGGGAACGACACTCTCATGTGTAAGGTATTTTCGTCCAGTTTGGGTGAAGATGGGTAGAGATGGTTCGACCATCTGCTGCCTCGATCGATAGCAAGTTGGAGGGACGTAGCAAAGGGATTTATAGCTCGCTTCATCACCACACAAAGATCCCAAAGGAGATCAACTCACTCGTGGCGTTACGGAGGGGAAAGAAGGAATCTCTGCGAGATTACATGAGAAAATACTGGGAAGAGTATAATGACATCGAGAACTGTAACGAAGAGCTCGTCGTGGCCTCCTTCAAGCATGGGCTTCAGCCGGGAGGAAAATTGAGAGCCTCCCTTATTAAAAATCCACCACAAGACATCTCGGCACTTATGAGCCGGGTGGAACAGTATATACGCGTAGAAGAAGATGTGGAAAGAGCTAATCCCGAAGTGAGGCCGAGAGAGCAGAGACTGAGCCCTGAGAGGTCGAGAAGACACAGCCCGATAAGGGTAAGGAGACAAAGTCCCGGACGCACATGCAAAAGTGCAAGGGCCGAGCATCCAAGCCAACCGTCAAGTTAAGTGCCGACCTCCAAAGAAGAGAAACTGTGAATATTCAAGGAGTCCATCCACAAAATCTTACCCCAGATTAAAGACAAGCTGTATTTCCAGTGGCCCCCCAAACTGTTGGACTCAGTAATTCAATCAGCAATAGAAAAAGGAATCAGGTGGAGGTGCTCCTACCATAGGGAGAGGAGCCACAGAACAGAAGACTGTCGCGCCTTTAAATAGTATCTAGAGGACCTCATGCAGTAGGGGCACCTGAAGGAATTCCTAAAAGAGGGAACAGAAAGATAGAGGTCCCCTATTATTACGAGGACAGATCCATTAACTTGTCTGGTGCACCACGAAATCATTAGCGTAATTTACGGGGTAATAGGGACATAACAGAGGAACTCTATTGGAGGACAGAGGAGAAAGATTCGACACATTGCCAAAGTGATGAAAGTGCAGACAGCACATGGCAAAAGGCTGAGATCAGAAGCACACGGACGCCTAATTTCATTTTCGAGGAAGACACCAAGCAGGTACACCACCCTCACAGTGATATCCCTCAGCCTAATGAATTTCAAAGTTAAACGAGTATTGATCGATCAGGGCAGTTCGGTCGAAATCATCTATTACGATCTCTTCAAAAAACTCGGCCTCGGCGATCGAGACCTAACGCCATCTCCTACCCCCCTCGTTGGGTTCAACTCACATCCGGTTTGGCCTATGGGAAGGGTCACCATTCCAGTAAGGGCGGGCACAGTCGAGGTCAAAACTAACTTCTTAGTGGTTGGCGTGCCCTTAGCCTACAACGCCATTATGGGGCGAGCTTGGTTACACAAACTAAAAAGTAGTCCCCTCCACATACCACCAAATACTAAAATTTCCCACCACTTAAGGAATAGAAGTCATCTATGGGGATCAAGTCGTTTCCAAACACTGCTTTATGGCGTCCCTCAAAATCGAAGTATGAGCTGAAGAGGTAAAGGTTGTCGAAGTGGATGAACAGCCCATCTTGGAAGATGTGGAAGCAGATGCAAAGAACAAAGTCGTGGAGGAGCTCAACGCTGTAATGATCGATCCCGATGATGCAGAGAGATTCTTCCTGCTCTGTTCAACCATGACCGAGCAAGAGAAAGGGGATTTACTTCAACTGTTGCAGCAGAACATTGAGGTATTTGCTTGAACCCCGTATGAGATGCCAGGGGTCGATCTCACGTACATTTGTCACGGACTGAACACCGACCCCACATTCAAATTAGTGAAGCAAAAGGGTCTGCGCTCGACACCGCACCATACTGAGGCCGTGGCCAAAGAAGTAGGGAAATTATTAGAAGCTGGGGCAATAAGAGAAGTCCAATACCCAAATTGGATATTCAATACGATGGTGGAAAAGAAGAAGAATGGGAAATGGAGGGTAGGAGTGGATTTCACGGATCTCAACAAAGCATGCCCGAAGGACAGCTTTTCCCTCCCAAAAATTGACCAGCTCGTGGACTCAACAGCGGGACATTACCGCATGAGCTTCTTAGATGGATATCGGGGCTATCACCAGATCGCCATGTTCAGCCAGGATCAAGAAAAAACTTTGTTCATTACCCCGCGAGGTACCTATTGCTACAAAGTCATGTCATTCGGCCTCAAGAACGCTAGGGCAACCTTCTAAAGGATAGTCATGAGGATGTTCGGTGGAGTGCTCAGGAGGACGATGAAAGCCTATATAGAAGATATGGTGGTAAAATCCAAAAGGAAGGAAGCCCATATGGCCAACCTGCAAGAAATTTTTAACATTCTCAAGACCCATCACCTCTGCCTTAATGCAGCCAAATGCGCGTTCGGGGTTGATTCGGGAAAATTTCTCTATTTTCTAGTTACTAACCGAGGGATCGAAGCAAGTTCGGACCAAATCAAGGCTATACTAGAAGTTCAAACTCCGTGCACAATCAAGGAAGTACAAAAACTGACAGGAATGACCGCAGCTCTGAATAGATTCATAAGACGAGCGCCTAACAAATGCATACCGTTCTTTCTGACAATGAAGAAGGGAGAAAAATTTCACTGGAGCGAGGATTGTGATCAGACGCTTCATGCCTTGAAAACATACTTGTCCTCCCCGCCGCTACTCTCCACCCCAAAAGATGGAGAGGTGTTGTATCTATATCTGGCAATTTCCTCGCATGCCATCAGTGTGAGACTCGTCAGGGAAGAGGCAAAGCAACAAGTGCCAGTATATTATATCGGTCATACTCTGATCGGATCAAAAACAAGAAACTTGCCACTGAAAAAGCTAGCTTACTCGCTAGTTATCGCGTCCCAGAAGCTACAACACTATTTTCAGGCACATGTCATTATAGTTTTCACCAAGTACCCGTTGAAGGCCGTTCTCTCAAAAGCAGACCTAACAAGAAGAATGACCAAATGGGTTTCATCGAATTAGGAGAGCATGACATCAGCTTTAGACCCAGAACGGCCAACAAAGCCTAGGTACTGGCTTACTTCGTGGCCCAGTTTTCCTAGAACTCCCCAGGAACTGAAGAAGAGGAATTGGACGATCTCACTCTTCTCCTAGCTCAGGAGGGCTTTGGAAGTTGCACATAGACGGGGCATCCAACAGCAAGAGTGGGGACAGTTCTTACTTCCCCGGATGGCTTGGTATTAGAGCAAGCTTTGAGACTTAGTTTTTGCGCTTCGAATAATGAGGCCGAGAAGAGGCACTGCTAGCGGGTCTTGAAGCAGCGTCAAAACTTGGCATTACAAACCTAGAGGTGTTCAGTGACTCCCAGCTGGTTGTCAACCAACTGAAAGGGGAGTACGAGGCACGGGACGACCGAATGGCTAAGTATATAGGTAAAGCTATGGAAGCCCTAAAGAGATTTCCAATCATCAAATTTAAGCGAATAGGCTGAGCTAACAACAGCCATGCGGACACACTGAATAGTCTTACCTCGGCCACGGTAGCAGACCAGAAGAGGACGGTAGTGGTGTAACTCCTTTCGAGGGCAAGCATAAGTGACACCGCGCAGGTCGGGCAGCAAGATGTATTCCCAGCCGAGCTAGCTCCGTCCTGGATGGATCCCATCATCTCATTTCTAAAAGACGACATTTTGCAGGAAGAGAAGAGGGAAGCGCACAAGATAAGGTTGAAATCGGCCCATTTTTAGCTCTCTCAAACTAGCAAATTGTACCGTCGTTCGTACACAGGACCATATCTTCTATTCGTACATCCCAGCACGATGGAAGACCTTCTTTATGAAATCTATGATGGGATACATGGTAGCCATACAGGGGGACAATTGCTCGCCCACCGGGCAATCTCCCAAGCATACTGGTGGCCCTATATGCAAAAGGATGCCTAGCAATATGTGTAAAAGTGCAAGAAGTGCCAGTTCTTTTTCCCTCTCATCCATCAACAAGTAGGGAAATTAAACTCCTTAACCAGCCCATGGTCATTCATGCAATGGAGACTGGATATCATAGGGCTGTTCCCCAAGGCAGTTGAAAATAAAAAGTTCCTCATAGCGGCGACGAACTATTACACCAAATGGATCGAAGCCGAACCACTTGCCAACATTAGGGAATCTGACATGAAGAAATTTGTCTGGAGAAACATTATAACAAGGTTCGGCATTCCCCGCTCTCTCATCTCGGATAACGGCATTCAATTCGACAGCAGGGCATTTTGACAATTTTGTGTCGAACTAAAAATAGAGTTTTATAATTCTACCCCGGCGTACCCCCAATGCAACGGTCAAACGGAGGCCTCGAACAAAACCTTCTTGGCCGAAATCAAGAAAAGGCCAAAAAAGGCAAAAACGAGATGAGTGGATGAGCTCCCACATGTTCTATGGGCTTACCAAACCACACCGCACCGATCTGCTAGGGAAACTCCTTATTCCATGGCCTATGGCACTGAGGCAGTCATTCCACTCGAGATTATCCTCCCTGCCATGAGAACCGACGAGTTCGATCTTGGGTAAAATAGGTAGCTTCTAGCCAAAGACTTGAACCTAATCGAGGAGCGGAGGAGGAAGCATTGCTCCGGATCAAGTCCTACCAACAAGAAATGAGTTGGGATTATAACAAGAAGGTTAAACCCAAGAAGTTCAACCCAGGAGATTTAGTCTTGAGAAAGATCATGGGCAACACAAGAGTACTAGGGGAAGGAAAACTGAGGCCGAATTAGGAAGGCCCATATAAAGTCAAGGCAGCAGTGGGCCTTAGAGCCTACTGTCTGGAGGATACATATGAAAAAAGGATCCCTAGGCCATGGAACTCGGCCAACCTAAAGATTTTTTATCATTAAGTACTTTGTGTTTCCCAAGCTTTCAGTATCAATGAATAAAGGTTCTACTGAAGATTAAAATCCATACTTTATTCTCTTTGTCTCAGGGTTTCTAACAACCCCTCAATGAAGGTGGGGCCAAGCTCGGCCCTGAGGATAGAACATCCTCTCCGGAGTTATAGCAACTCCCAGGGTTTCTACCAACCCCTCGTTGAAGGCAGGAGCAAGCTCGGCCCTGAGGATAGAACAGCCTCTCCAGAGTTAGAACAACTCCCAGGTTTTCTAACAACCCCTCAACGAAGGTGGGCCAGCTCAGTCTTGAGGATAGAACATCCTCTTCGGAGTCAGAGCAACTCCTAGGGTTTCTATCAACCCCTCAACAAAGGCGGGGCCAGCTCGGCCCTGACGATAGAACATCCTCTCCGGAGCTAGAGCAAATCCTAGGATTTCTAACAACCCCTCAACGAAGGCGGGCCAGCTCGGTCTTGAGGATAGAACATCCTCTCTGGAGTTAGAGCAACTCTCAGGTTCTCTAACAACCCCTCATTGAGGTCAGGTCCACTCGATCCCTAAGGATATTAAAAAGAGGGCTTCTACAATCCTCATAAGAGGTCGTACAACCACCAGAGAAAAAAATTTCAAGAAGAAACAAACACAACAACGTTAGTAAAAAGAGGGCTTCTACAATTCTCATAAAAGTTCAAACACCACTACTTTACATAAGAAAGGAGCCCAGCCTTACATCAAAAAACGACCGAGCCCCACAATTTGCAAAAGAAAAAACAAAAAAGCGTAACCAGAAGAAAAACCAAAAGGAATAACCAAAAGAAGAACAAAAAAGAGATTGGGGCAAGGCTCTCAGTCCAGTGCGTTGTCCACGACCTCGACCTGACCCTCTTTCTCAGCCTGCTCCTCTTGGTCATCATCAGTTATCTCAACAACTTCTTCACCGACAAAGGTGGCAATTCAGCGGCTGGAGGCGGTATCTTGGAAATCTACAGGCCTCGGCACTGGAAGCAAAGGTGTGGCCTCAGGGTCAGTACCCACCGGCTGGGCAGGGGGAGGGGCCACCACGGCACCAAGAAGCGGGGGAATTTCGGACCATAGGGCGAAGTCAGCTGGAACCCCAGCCTTCTCTAGACCTTGTTTATACCCCAAGGCTAAGAGCTCAGCCCAGACCTCCAGCACCTCCGCCATGAGATGGGACCCACATTCGTCCCACCCCTGTTTCAAGTAGAGATCATCCCTCTCGGCTCTAGTAGCCTCTAGGTTGGCCGCGATCTTCTTGCTGGTCTCTGCCTCAGCCTTGGCCGCATCAAAGAGATCCCGAAGTTCGGCATTAGCAATCGCCGTTGCCACAGCTTCTTCCTTCGCTTTCTTCTCTCCTTCTTCAGCAACCTTCAGTCTATCCTGGAGATCTTGCACCTTGAAAACATGGGCCACCCAAACAGCCTTCAGAAGTTGAAGGCATTTTTGAGCCTACTCGAACAATCCGCCCACTCTGCGGGCCTCTCTGGATAGCTCAGAATAACGGTCATGCAAGACCGTGACCGCTTAGAGGTGCTGCAAAAGTTTGGACAATATCAGTAAAAACAGGGAACAATATCAAACAATACCAATAAAAGTGGAGAGACAGGAAGAATTACCCCTACACAAAGCTAATAGATGCGACTGAACAGCTCTCGCAAGCATTGGGCCTGGTGGTCAGCGAGGTCGACAAGGAGGGACAGCCCCTGAGCTAAACCCTTGGCAACAGCCCCGTCCTTGGATGAATCACCCACATTTATGGGACGACCATGCGCAAGGAGTTCAGGAGCCCAAGGAGCAAGGGTGGTCTCCTGTTCGACTGAATCACGGGGAACGCCCGCGACTAGAGTATTATCAACTCTGAGAAGGCGACGCATTTGCGCTTGACAGGCATCTGGGGAGATGGAAGGTCGGGGATGTGTAAGCTGCGTCTCGATTGCAGGATGAGAGGTCACAACTTCCTTAGCTGCGGGTGGCGGAGGAATCTCAGGAGCTATCTCCCTCGACGGAGGAGGAAGCAGAGCCCTTATCCTCACGACTAACGTGGCAGAGGTTCTAGCAACTTTTGTTCCTAGCGCGGCCTCCCTGGTGTTAAAAGAAGTCCTGACTCTTGGCATCGTAGGGTTAGGATGTCCCGGATCAGCGATGGGTTAGGTGATGAACGGTGATGACGAACGACTCCGCGATGCTGGATCACACGCCTATAACTTGGCGTATAATCTAATAGGAACGGGGCCGAACGCGATTGGCGAATGGCTAAACACCTCTGCACTTTGGCAATCCGAGCTTGCCATTTGCGCCGAGCAACAAGACAAACCTCTAAAAACAAAAAAGATAGAGAGAGAGAGAGAGAGAGAGAAGGGGAAGGCAGCATTAGAATGGCAATAAAACATGCAATTTAATATGAAAAATAAATAACAAGTGCAGGGGTAGGGGAAAACCTGGTCTACCGAGGACACGGGGCACACGTCAACCCAAGTGTTCAACGTGCTCGGGCTGAAACTCGAAATCCCTGCCGACCAGAATAAAATCGTCGTCGTGCTTGTCGGATTCGGGAAGATCGTGCATCAACGCAAGGCTTCTACTCCTTTGGCCAAGGTAAAATGTTTCTTCTTGGTGTGCGATGGTGTAGCAGTGGGATATTTCGGGGGTGTCGAGATTTAAACCATAATGTCGGCTAAGCTCGGCCACCCCCATGACAACCCAGATGAAATTTATGGAGACTTGGTAGGGCATCAGGAGGCAATCGCCAAGCATCTCCCTAAAGAGGGGGTCCATGGGGAATCGAACCCCAGCCTCCACAATGGATTCTATGGGGAAGGCTACCTTGTTTCCCCTTCCCCTTATCGTCTCCTCCTGGTTTAGACGGATTGTAATAACGAACCGTGACGGAGGGGGGATGCGATACTTGGCTTGGAAGGCATCCAAAGCCTCTGGGGTATCAACTTCTTTTGTGAACTTTCCCATCGCGAAGAAGGGCGAAGTGCGATGGAGATCTGGTAAAAAAAATAATAATAATAAAGAAAAAGAGGAGAAGAAGAAAGAAGGGGAGGCGAACTCAGGAATCAACTTTTTTTATGCCTTAGTGAAAAGGTAACACAAGCAAAAATAGGTGCGAAGAGGGGAATCAAAATGAGCCTAAGAGGATCGACTATTGAATAGAAGAAAACTTACATAAACGGAGGCCAAAGAGTGTTGAATCACGGCCGTGGGAATCGCTCCAATGGCGGTGAGGGAATAAAAGTAATCGTCTTGATGACAGTCCGCCGAAAAACTGCTCGCCAGAGAAGATGGGAGTGAGAGCAGGGGTTGGAAAGAAAAGTGCGCAAGAAATGGGAGAAAGGGTTTTTCTTCCTCTTTTATGCACACAAACAGAGGCATTTAAGCCATGCTTGCCAACCGTCACATCGAGCATACGAAAGGACGCCTCCCCAGCCTCAGGAATGCGCGAAGTCCCAAAGGGCTCTAATCGGACGACAACACATGGCAGGGCGTGTGAAATCTCTAATGACCGACGGCACGCATTAAAGGAGATGGAATACGAACCGGGTGGAGTGGCCAAGATACTAACTATTGTCAAACGGGCATGCCCCATCAATGAAGGGCAGGAAGAGTCAACTATCCCTCATGCCGAGCAAGAGGAGAGCTGAGGGGCAAATGAAGGGGGACGAATCAAATTCACCCCGACCCATCAGGTCCGAGATTGGGCTCGGGTTAAGATCAAAGCGCGAGCTCCGTGAGAGCTCGACCCCGCGATCACTTTACTCGAGGCCAACCAAGCTGTCAATAAATAGGTAAACAACTGGAATGCTTGGGAGGTGTCACCATAGTCTGAGGGCATTAAATGAGATTTGACCGGTATCGTACAACATTTAATACGACAAGACCCGTGTCGTATAATATTTAATGTGATTGGATAGGGGGTATCTGCCATTGGCTATAATGTGGCCAAGATGGTCAAAATCATATATGGAGCTCGGCTCGAGGTACAAGCCGAGGTAATGGCATTTATGACGAAAAGACCGAGTTGGGCATGTCAACGCTGTGCGCGCCGTTTGTGCGTACAAGACTGATGAGCTATTTTGCAAGAGAGGGGGCATGAATGACAAGAGGTCATCATAAGAGTTGAAGAGAGAGGAGTTTTCTCTCTATAAAAGAAAAGGGTTTAGAAAGTTAGAAGTATGTACATTAATATATTCCTAGGAAAAACGTTGTCAAATGACTCTCGTAACATATTCTTTCTCGTAAACACTTTCTGACTTCATTATCGAAGTAGTTTTCGACGAGTTGTCGCCAGCTAACTCACGATTATTCACTGTACAGGTGCTTGGATTATTGGTTGGCTGAGTCAGGCTGAATTCAACTTATCAACAAATATAATTTACAGCGCACCCTGTACAAATACCAAACACCCATAATATGTGTAGCTTAAATATTAGTTAACTAAACTACCGATTCTTTTATTAGAGTTTTTTTTACTAAAATTAAAAAATAAAAAGTAAACGCCAATTGAAGCATTAGCGTTTAATTACATTGTAAAAATAATTTTGCCCTTTTTTAAAATGTCTAAAATCTTAATTTTTAAGAAGATTAGTTTTTTTTTTTTTTAAAGAGATGAAAAGATTAGATTGTGTAGAATAATTTGATAATGTAACTTTTTTTTTTTTTTTGCTTTTTGTTAAAATGTCTAATAATATATTTTTAATTTTTGTTTTTTAATGTTTGAGATATTGACATAGTTTTTATTTTTAAGAATATAATTTTACGGGTATTATAATTATTTTACTCAAAAAATTAAAAAATATTTGAAATATGCATAATTGTTTTTAAAAAATTAGAAAATAGCAAATTTTTTTAGAGACACCGTACAAACTCTTTTTTATCGTGAAAAGTATATCAGTATAAATAAAATAACTCTAAAAAACAGCAGACAATCCTTACAAAAAAAATGAGAAATAATCTTCAAAAAAAAATATCAAACCTCCACATAAGAGAACACAAAAAAAATTAAAAAATTAACCTCTTACAATACTACTTTACATCTTTCTCAAAAGAACCATGGAACACAAATTTTAAGAAACTAATTACTTGAAAAATCAATCAACTTTCTTGCAAACTAAACAACTAAACAAGTTACAGAAACTATTTTCTTTAGATTTTCCTAAACCTTTCATTTCTTTCAATTTATTTTTCTAGTAAAATACTCTACAACAGATCAGAGCGCAAATAAAATGTCTTAAAAATCACTAAAAAAACAAACTTGTCAAACGACCTCTTTTTTTTTCTTTTAGTTTTTTGACTAAAAAACCTAAAACTCCAAAATGTTTGGCAAAACGCCATTTAAAAACCATTTAATAAACTAAGTTGCCCAGCGACTTAGCATTTTTTTTCTTTCAGCTTTTTGACTACTAAAGCAAAAACCACAAAAAGTATGGCTTACCAAACGAGCCCTAATCTGAGCTAATTTAGACGCCTGGCTCTCCTAAAGAAACATAGGAACAACAATGAGTCTCTAAAACAGTGTCAAACAAGCGCATATGTAAATTCAATCCTAGTACAAGAAGGAGATCCCACTCCCAGGGGAATCAAGAGGCACGTGCCAACTTCCGTTTTCTCCCATCAGAAATCCAAAAAAACAGGAAATAGTCACGTGGCTATAGATCATATTAACGTGGCTATAGATTATATTAACATTAACGTCGTTACAAACCCCACATATAGTCGATAAAAAACCCATGTAAGACCATAGAGTTGTTTCTCCGGTAGCCGCATTTTAGGTTTTTGGCCCGATGTCCTTCAGGGCGCAGATTTGCTCTTCTCCCATTGCAGACATGACGGTCACGACAAGGTCCTTCCCTTCGGCAAACCCATCCTTAATCTACACAAAACAAAGATAAAAAGATAAAAAGTCTATAAGTTCATTCTATTCTTCACGTGAATGGACTACGTCAGGAATCCAAACAATTGAGAAAAGAAGGGATCCAGAGAAAGAAAACTTCATGAAAAAATGGCAATTCAATTCAACTTTGTCTGAGAAAGAGTTTTGGTTCGAATTAATCCATTGAAACAAATAGTTCATAGTAGAAAATTGAGTTACAATGCATTTCTTTAAACAAATAATGGATCTGGAACCATCCCATACTAGTTATTTGTCGAAATATGGCTTCCAAATTAAGGTACAGTGAATTGCATGAAAGTAGGATATTCCAAATTCGAAGGAGATGTAATTTTTTTAGATGTACCCTAGATTCAATCGGATACTCGAATCATTCATCAAAAGTTCTAGAAGGATGTACCTGGGTGAGTAGAGTGTCATCGGTGGGAAGCCTCAAATCATCCTTGGTGTTTCCATTTTCAGTCAGAAGACTCACCTGAAATTTTTCAAATCCAGTTGTTTAAGATCACAAGACTTGGACTTCCAAATTCACACATGGTTCCGAATGGATCCATGATACTGATGAGTCGAAGCAAGAAATGCATTTTGAGCATATGCAAATGTCTTGTTACTGAAAATGTGAGAGAATCTATATTACATGCACTCGAGTGTGGGCTTTATTTTCTAGGTTAAATGGTGTTTACAAGTTTTCATATAGCGTTTCATGCATAATATGTCAGTTTATACATAATTTTATAGTAAATTTGAGTTACTAAAGATGCTTTCTAGATAACCAACTGAAAATGTATGACACATATCTCATACTCTTTTAGAAGTGTCGAGTAAGTGTTGAGTGTCCGATCTGGGTACTTTATACATTTAAAAGAATCCAAGTCACATGGTTGAGAATCGATTCATCCAAGAAAACCTAGCATACTCTTAAGACATGTTCAACTTTCTCAGCAGTCAAACATGAGACAAATGTGGTAAAATCACAGAGCAGTTGTCACATCTCTTCGAGGGGAAAAAATGCACAAGAATGGAGGATGATATGCTCCTCTATATAAAACCTCATCTATAGTAAAGTAATCCCATTGAAGGAAATTACAAAAATCAACAAATTTCCGTTCTCTGTCACATAGGCAATGATTTGACAGGGCCCAGGGGTCACTGTTTAACACACTACATTTGCCGTGAACCATATCTCATTGTTGAATTATAAAAGATAACTTACAAAACCGTCTTCAGAGATATCAATCAGCTGATAGTCAGTACGATTAACATGAGGAACCTGAGAAAAAAGACAAACATATAAACTGACCATATAGTCTAATCAATTTGCAGTGACGCAGCTGCAGAGCTGCTGGTAGAATTCCCTAAAAGGAAAAAACAGAAGCAACAGAAGTAAATAGCAAAACTAATAAGAAGTCATGGCATTACATCACAGTTGTGGGATGAAGGGACAATATCTTCAAGCTTCTTGCCATTGAAGATATCAATTGCCACAAAGTGGCACTTTGCATGCCCGTGTTTGCCTGTTTTCGAGGTGGAGACCTCCACAACCTGTTCGGTGAACAGAGAAGCAAAGAGATTACAAATCATGATGACAAGAAAGCTTAAATTTGTTCTCAAACCTACAGGCTACAACAGGGGAATAAGGTAACATATACAGAGAAAGAAAACTCTAATGTATCTTGCTAGGTATTTAGACAAAGCAATTGAGTAATATAATGGCAGGATGACAGTTTCTTTTAAGCTAGCAACATGCAACATCAGTATTAACTATTTAAGTATGAGTACACCCACAACATGGATTCATCATAAAAAGGTGTGACCACAAACAAATATCATCGCCTAAGAAGCCATAAAATGTGTAAGCCCGGTTGGCTATTAAACTCAGCAACCCTATATTTTATGTTTATTTGACTGGAGCGTAATGCTAGGATTTTCAAAGATAAGGTCGCGAACGTTAATATGATATTGAATAGTGAGTGTTATTTATCTTCTTTTTGGGCATCCATTTCTCCTCCTTTTAAGGGCATTCCTTTGTTTTTGATATCTAGAGATTGGAGGGCAGTGAACGACTTGATGTAGTTGTCAATTGTCATTGGATTTCTTTTTGTCCCTTTGGTGGATTTCTTGTCCCCTTCCCTTTTGTATTATTCCATCTTTAATATATTACATTTTGTTGATCAAAAAAATTTCCACATAGAGGCAGGCTGCTTTTCAGCCTTGGCACAGCAGGAAGGCTGGTACATTGCCACCTAGGCATCATAGGTTCGAATCACGAAAACCATCAATCCACATACAGAGGTAGGTTGCTTACATTCTACCTATAGAAAAACCCCCCAGTGTGGGAGTCTCATTCACTAGATTGCCCTTTACATTTCTACAATATAGTTTCAAGGAAATGCTGCATTATAAACAATATATCTGGGAGAGTAAATAGGAACAAATGCAACGTTAGTTTTAAAATCCATCACTCCTACCTTTGTTGCACAGTCAATTAACAGGGATTTACACTGTATAATGTCCTCTTTATCCTTTTCATCTCATGTACAAAAAGTCGTTCCAATTGTGAAACCATCAAATGAAAAACTCAATAGGTTCGGGTCAGTTTATGGATTAGGGCTTACAATTCAAGTTTTAAACCAAACCAAACCAAACCAAACCATTTGTGTGTGTGTGTATTATTTTATTTTTTATTTGTAAATTTTAAAACCTCTAAGATGCATGCATGCATGTTGATTCTATCAAAAAGAAATGTAGGCATGCTCTTATTTTACCTACATCTCTTTTCTGTGTTTTTTGATATAATCAAGGTAAGTGCTTATTGTTTTCTGTTTCTTCCTTTTATGAGTGTTTAGTATTAGTTTCATTTTGGTTTTGTGCTTCTTAGAAAACCCTGAAACCGAATCAATCCAAACCAAATTAGACAGTTCGATTTGGTCCAATTTCATTGTTGTAACTTCTAACGGCTTGATTTGGTTTGATTTTCAATTTTCTTAAACCATAAGGAACGGATTGGTTCACGATTTACACTAAAACTACTCCAATTGGAATCGTGAACACCCTAGTTACAAGTATTCTATATGTATAACAAAATTTCCATTTTTTGTTGGTCAACAGCAACACAAAAATCTCCACACTATATGTGTGTGTGTGTGTGTGTGTGTGTGTGTGTGTGTGGAGAGACAGAGAGAAGGAAAGAAGGAAGGAGAAGAATACAAGAAGAACAGAGGAAACCAAGGTCCATGTAAAAATCTAAACTTTAAGAGTTACAATTGAGTTTGAAAGACTTCCATTATTCTCTCATCAACAAGTTTTGAAATACCCTTGTCATATCCACCAGTTTTCTTTACCTCCATAATTATCCTAATCTATCATGCTGGTGGGATTAAATGTTTGACATAATAAGACATCAATTCAACAACTACAAAGGAGGAAGCCTAGTCTTGTAAGTCTATCAAAGCTGAAGAACAGGCTCCCAAACAGGTTTGCATACCATTCACCATAAAAGCTAAACCCATGAAGCAAGGAGACCTTTCAGAAGGAGCCATGTCTATGTGTGAAAACAGGTTGCACATGACGCCCTTTGATACTCTCAGAAACATGTCAAGACACAATGTATCAACTGTAGAAATAAAAGCACGTAAAGAAGCTGACAAACCCTTATAGGAGTCAACATACCGGGGGTGATCCCAACAGAGACGATAAGGGCGACGGGCAGCAATAGAGGGCTCACTTACCGGCGAATCAACCGACGGGAGAACTGGCTCAGCAGGAGGCGGATCACGGGAGGGCGAAGCTGCAGGAGGTGGCACCGGGAGCGGTTCAGAAGGGGAGGCAGGAGTATCAGTTGTAATCCGAGAGACCAAAAAATTGGCAGACAAAAAGGAGGGAGGTGACTCACGACCCGGAGGTGGAACATGAGGAGAAGGAGAATAGAATGTTAATTACATAGTATTAAGCTTAATGAAGACGCGTTAACCCCAATAGGGTACACAACTGTTTATTTATAGAATAACGAAACCACATAATAAGATATGGTGTGCCCAACCACACCAGATA
>JAULJZ010118575.1:0-11297 GCA_032270985.1 Heliamphora pulchella
TTTATGAAAACTAACCCAACCCACACACAAATCTACTAATATGTTAATTAAGCATGCAATTGACTCAATTTCTACTCGTATATACAAAATATCAACCCAAATCAACAAAGACATATGAGAGCATCTATATCCTACCTCGAATTTGCTCAAAAGCTTGAATTTCCTCTAATTTCTCCCTCCTAGGGTTTTGGTTGTAGATGTTCTTGCTTCATTGATGCTCTATCTCCCATCTCCTTGCTCCAAAGCTTGCTCTTTAGTCTTGATCTCTCTCCATCAAGCCTCAATCTTCCATTTCCATGGTGGATGGTTAGGGTTTTCACATGGGGTTTGGGTTTCCCTCACTCTCTCTCTAGGGTGGAAGAAGAAGAGAAGAGGAGAAGAAGAAAATAGTTAGGAGAATGGGTCTCACTTGAGTTTAGTTTAGGTTTAAATATACATATATACACAAACCCTCTAAACATCTCTATGGTTCAAGAATGTTCAAAACCTTTCCCGATAGTCCGCTCAAACGGACCCCCACCGCTCGAGCGGTGACCCCTGAAGCAGAATTCTGCTAATTTCTTAAAATTCGACTCAAACCTTCAACTTTGCTCACATTTTATTAATTGGAATTATCCATTAACACAGCCATAACAATATCATTCACCACTAGGTATCTCAATTTCACTTTCACTTATCGTTAAGTCAACCGTTAACGAGCAAAATTTTATGGCACCCACGCCCAATTTTAGTTCTTCTCTTCTCACTTAACCGAAGATATAAAATCATAAAAATAAATACGTATCGGGCCGTTACAATAAAATTCCTAGTTGGTTTTGAACTCTTGTGGTTGGATGACTATAGAACTCCTAAATTATTTGATTTAGTTAAGGCATTTAATTGAGTTGTAAATCTTAGTTGGATTAGGAGCCTTTTATCAGAATATTATTCAAGCTGAAAGACTGAAGTACAACACAAGAAGCCAAGAGTACAAGCCAATAAAGAAGATTTATGCAAGAGCAGAAAGTAGTCTGGCACATGATTGCTCGAGCAGTCCCAAGTGCGCTCAAGCAGACCCCAGCCAGTTTTAATTCGAGTGAAACTCCAATTACCATGTTTTGAGACCTATATAAAGGACCATAGGCTAAACACGAAAACTAACTTCTATACTTTAATAATCAGAGATTCAAAGAAGATTAGAAGTTCCTTTCGAGTTTTAAAATTTCTGAGATTGTTCGTGTTCAACTTAGAAGGCGTTCTAAGTTTATCGACGGAGGATTCTGTCGGTGTGAAAGTATTGAGGATTCAATACTTGTGAAGTTTTAAGAATTCGTTGCTGCGATGATCAAACGGGAAATGGTGCTCGTGGAGTCGGCAAGATAGGTTAAGGCATTTGGATTGAAGATTTGATCAAAGTCTGTAAGTAGGTATTTTATAACTGCTCAATTGGCTAGTGCTTGATTTACCTGGACTTGGATTAGTCCCGTGATTTTTGCCCAAATTCAGTTTTTCACGTAAAAAATCTCGTGTATTGAGTTTGGATGTTTGATTTTTTACTTCTTGCATTTCACGACATAGATTGATTAAAAACGTAAGAAGAATATTTTTTTTAATTGGGTTGATTAAAAAATATAAAAATAATTTTTTTTTCAATTGGTGTCGAAGTGGGTTTATTTTTTTTCAAAAATAATTATAATTTTTTTATTAAAAAAAGGTTATAATTTTTTTTATTAAACACATTTTTTTTTCAAAAATAAATATTTTTTTTAGAAAAACAGTCCTAACCAATCTTAATCATGAAATTTCCTATAAAAGGAAACTCAACCGTACAACCACCCCTGTTAGATGGAGAAAACTACCTTTATTAGAAAGCTCGAATGAGAACTTTCTTGAAATCTATTAATGAAAGAGTTTAGATCTCTGTTGTTAATGGCTATACCCGACCACTATTAAATTTGGGAATGATTTTATTTTAAAACCAACCGAACAATGGAATAAAAAAGATTTTGAAAATATAGGCAGGAATAGCAAAGTTATTAATGTCATTTTTAATGGTGTCACACCGGAAGAATTTCAATGAATTTGTACGTGTGAAATTACTAAAGAACTATGGGATATCCTTAAAGTCACTCATGAAGGTACTTCAATCATTAAAATTTCAAAACTTCAAATGTTCACTACCAGTTTTAAAACCTTAAGAATGGAAGAAAGTGAGACCTTTAATGAATTTTATACAAAACTGAGTGATATTGTGAATTCCTGTTTTATACTAGGTGAAAAAATTTCAGAATCCCGTATTGTTCGAAAAATCTTACGGTCAATACCTAAAAGATTTCAACCAAGAGTCACCGCTATTGAAGAAATCAAAGACATTGATCTTCTTAAAGTGGAACAGTTGGTTCGGAACCTTCAGACTTATCAGTCGACTCTCCGTCAACATAAAACTCTAAAGGTGTTGCTTTGAAATCTTCAAAGGTTGACATAGAATATACTGAAGATGAGATGGATTTTGACCCTAAAGTTGTAAATTTTATTCTTAAAAAATTTTAAAAATTTGTTTTAAATAAAAAATTTAATTTCAAGGACAAGTTCGAAAAAACTAGGGACAAAAGTAAGAATGTTGCAAAAAATTAGAAGTTCTTTTTCAAAAAATTAAAATAAGACGATACAGTATTTTGAATGTCAAGGGTATGATCATATTGCTCAAGATTGTCCAAATAAAAAGAAAAAGAAAGAAAAAGTTTTTTCTGTCACATGGGATGATGAGTCAAGTAATAATGTGTCACGCCCCAAACTCCGGGCCACGTGAAACAGCCAGAAACAACCAATCATACACCCAACCCGAGAATACACTCTCAAAATAAACCATACAAGCAGTGTATATAAACGCCAAACGGTAACATTACACGGCTCCAACGCCCGAAAAACATGTTATAGCATACATGTAACAAAAGAACAAAAGGGAAGACAACAGCTCTTCCACCTCCTCCGGCACCTCCAGATCAACCAACGTGACCGATACCTGAAGAAAAGCAAATCCCACACCATGAGCCAAAGCTCATCAGATTCTAAACAACACATGCTATATAAGTTAAATATGCTCGATAAACGAAGTGCAGTTTTTGACTCTCTTTCAAGCCAATAAAACAATTTAAAAACAGTTTTAGATCACGACTCACCAGAGCCAGAAAATAATTTTCACATGCAAGGAAAAGCGAGGATAAAAACTATTTTTCGACTCATCAGAGCCTTGAAAACGATTCCATTATTACTGTAACACCCCGACCCTTCACATGGCAACGATATTGTCCGCTTTGGGAAAAGCCCTCACGATTTTGTTCTTCCCAAGGAGTCACCCATCCTTGCATTGCTCCCGCTTAAGCACGCTTAACTGCGGAGTTCTGCTAAGGTTTCTACCAAAGCCTCATTGAATGTAAGGGTCCAAGGTTTTTCCTTTATAGCCCAGGAACTCCCTCTCCTTTTCCGATGTGGGATACCAGGATATCACACTTTCTTGCCTAGGGCTCAATTTTGTGCTACTTTTGCTCAATCTATGAAAGGATTTCCTTTTCACCCAATCATTTAAGGTATGCTTTCAGAACTTTCTACTCATTGTTTCTCCTTTATTGTGCTGGATGGATTCCTTGCTTCTCTATGGTAGGATTGAGGGCGTGTATACCCGTATTTTCTTTTCTATTCACCACCCCTACTTCCATCTTTTGTGTGTTTTTATTTATTTATTTTTGTTCTTGCCATTACCCAAATGAAAAATATAAAGATTCTCTTTCAACAAGGTTTGTGCGATGCCTCTTATTTTTTTTACTTCTCATTTCAAAACATCATCCCAGTTTTTTTGTTTTTGTTCTCTCTCCTAACAGATTCATGGCAGCATGGAACCATCCTGCCATAGGGCCCTATTCCTCTAGAAATCCAGCACCCTCCTTTGTCCTTTGATACCATCTTTAGATGGAGAGGAAGCTCATTTGTTGTTTTAGATGGAATTGAATAGGATAGAAGGGATACGTAATACTGTAGGTCTCCCATATTTTTTTAATATCAAAGGATTATGGAATAGATTATGTGTACAACGAAAAATTTAGTTCACGTTAATAAGAGAAGAGTTGTAGAGTTATTTTTTACCGTTAAATTAAAAGGGAAGATAATCTGAAATCTCATACTAATAATTCCAAGGGGGCATTGCATTATTAACACTAGGGATGAGGGATTAACAATCCCTCGTCCATTAGACAGTTAGTTCTAATTCCGCGATACAAACACGAGATTATTTATCCCGGGTGACAAAAACTGAAATGATGGGCCCCCATGTTTTTTAGTCAAATCCGGTACCCTCTTTATCCCTCAATCCAAATATGCTCAGGCACTATAAACTCTTTTCAACGCGCCCGTTGGTATTGAAACAAATGTCAAAATTCTTGATTTTGAGGATGCCCCTATTCCCCACTTGGTTTGAAACCTTTGGTTTAACACATTTTTTGCCTGCCAGTGGCATTGTTTATGTTGACATAGTTGGAGAATTCTACTCAAAACATGTTTGAACGTTGATACAACCAACAAGTCCTTCAAAACTTTTGTTAAGGACTAATCTATCATGGCCACCGTGGAAAGTTTTATCTTTTCGGTGGAACATTACTTTTGGCCGTGTTGGTTTAGCATTGTAGAAGATGGGATTAGGGTCAAGGAAGCCAAAAAGTGGGGATGGGGCCCATATGTCATTACTTATCTTTTGGAATTGGCAAAATGTATGTTTGATTTGAATTTTAAGGGAGAGATTGATAGTAGGGATTACTAATACTCGAAAATGGGAGGATTAACAATACCATAGAGGAGGTGGTATTGTTAATCCTATCCCCCTCTCCCTCCCTATAAGATTGTACACATTATCTCATCCGAGGGTCAAAATTTATCCTAACATTTTAATTTCATGCTATATTTTATCATAATTAAACACGACAAATACTCCTGTGATATTATGATTCCGGTCAAACCCTATATAATATCCTCCATATTACTAATCCTTATGTGGACCTGCAATATTACGAATCCGGTCAAACTACGCATTATTACAACCGTTACCAAACATGGCCTCAGTTCAAAGACTATCCACTTTCTCGTCGTAGTTATCCTCATCTAATCCCATCACTCACATTAGTTGCTACTCACCTTTGTGGTAGCCATGACCTTGGGTAGATGGTATTTCGTATTCTTTTTTAGTTTGAACTAACCCCATCGCGCCTACCTTTTCACTTAAACTTAATTGTGTGCAAATATTGATTCTTGAAGTCATGCGCCGGTCATCAACAAATATAGGGTGTACAGATTCTATTTCATTAGCCTTGCTGGCCCCACTAATATACATAAAATTTCTTTCAAAACATAATAAATGCTCATCAGTCCAAGTTCAGCAATGCCCCTTCAATCTGGGTTGCTTACTATTATGTTTATGCTGGGTAGACGTGTCTTTATTGACAGTGATAAAAAACAGACATGGGTCTCTCATCCTACCAACAAGAAACCCCTAGTCCAAAGTTAGTCACATGTTGAGAAAGGAGGAATACATGTTACTAAGGACAATGTTGAAGAAGAATCCCATGCTGATCGCATGACGAATCTTGAGAAAAACATTGCAGCTCACATTGAGATGCAAGAACAATACTTTGGGGAAGTCCACAATGGCTTCTCATCATTTTGATAGGTTGGAAGATTTTATTTGCTGCCAACTGGGGGAATATTATCCAATAGATTAACTTTGGATAGTTCGTTGTGTTGTTTGGATATTTGGATAAACTTTATCATCTTTTGTGCGTAGAATCTAATGGATATTTTATTGTGCCTAGGTTTTCACAGTTTCTGCTGCAAGTATATTATCTTCTTCTTTTGCCAGAGATTGGATAAGTTTTAAAGGCTGGAGAAGTTGATAAAGATTGTCGCAGCAGTCACAATCTGCAGATTGTCAGCCGCAACAATTGGACTGCTCGAGTGGTCCATCCAGCCGTCGAGCGGTCAGGAAGCGGCGATAACAATATTATCTTCTTATGACGGTTTGTTTATATCCTGTTTCTATTTCTCTTTCTAAAGGAATGACTACTTTAAAGATATTCTTCTTAAGGTCCTATTTCTATAAATAGATAGCCCTAAGGAGATTTTTCAGAGCATCTTAGAAAGAAACAGTTTGCAAATTGTCAGACGCTCTACCAAGTTGAAATTCTGAATTGAAGATTCAAGATAAAGTTCTTTGATGGATTCTGAAGTTTAAAGATTGTGAATTCGATGTTCGAGGATAATGTTCTGGATCAACGCGATCAATCTCTACTAGCCTTAACATGACAAGTTCCAAGGTCTCTTCTTTCATGCTTTGCTGCATTGAATCAAGACGTCGGGCTAACTTCTTCATTAAAACCTCCCTTAATTTTTTCGTGAGGGCTCACATAAAATCATTGTTTCAAGTATTTTTATAGCCTCGCTACTTCTCCCATACTTTACAATATCAAATACATCATCGAACAATTTCCCAATTATATGTTTCAATGCAAAATTGCTCAAAGTGAAACGCGCATTCGCAATCTCCTTAATCGTTTGAAGAGCTCCTGACAATGTTTCATTGCTAGCCTCTTCCAAATTCCTCCTCAAATTACACACCAAGTCTTTCTACTTTCTTGTATGGCACTCAAAAATGCAAATATTTGCTATCACTTTGCTAGTTGGTGTTTGTGTTAGAGCATCAACCGAGGCTCCCCAACAAAAAACTTGTCAACGAATCAACATGGCCCCTCCCACACCTATCCTCGATAGCATCGCATTCCATTCGAAACTTGTACCTATCTTTTATTTTAAAAGCTTTCATTGCTTCGCGAATTGCTTCTTGATTCGTCCCTTCCTCAATTAGGCCCAAAACCGCGATATAAAAAGGCATCACACCATCATTTTTAAATACTTTGAGATTTTGAAAAAGATCTTCAAGTGTTAATTACTCAAATAGTTCAGATATTCTGTCAAAGTCCTCTTTTTTACCCCAACTCGTAGTCATTTGACGTGCAATCAACCTTTTTTGGTTGCCCAAGAGTTGGTAATTACATTGGGCAATTTTACTTAACATAATAGGGGATTGACTTGTAAGTTCCCTGTTGTCTTTTTCAGTTGCTGCCTTGTTAACAAGTGGAACCAATTGAGTAACTTGATCCACATTGAGGTAAACACCCATATGAAAACCCAAACAAGTAGTACAATACCCGAAGGCACTTGCTCTTGACATTAGTTTCTCCTTCCTCCTCTAATCATACAATTACAGGGTCAATCACGCTCTTAAACTCCTCTTTATTTATCGTCCATTGAATGCTCAAATCTTCCACATAAAGAATGCCAAACTTGCTCTTTGTGTTCCAAACTGCATTGGCTTGACCTCAACAAGCAGTGGGCTTCCTTACATCCATTATCTGCATGCAAGATGATGGAATTAACAACTAAATGGAGGTTGAAGAGGAGGCGTTTAACAGTGTGATTGACTCTGTAATTGTATGTTTAGAGGAGGAAGGAGAAACTAAGGTCAAGAGCAAGTGCCTTTTGGTATTGCACTAGTTGCTTGGGTTTTCATACGGGCGTTACCTTAATGCGGATCAAATTGCTCAATTGGTCCCATTAATTATCAAGGCAGCAACTGAGAAGGACAACATGGAACTTACAAGTCACGGACTAACGACATATTCCTATGCAATTACCAACTTCTGGGCAACCAAATAAGGGTGATTGCGTGTCAAATAACTACGAGTTGGGGTAAAAAAGATTTCTTTGACGGAATATCTGAAGTATGCCAGCAATTACGACTAGAAGATCTTTCTCAAAATCTCAATGTATTTAAAGAGTATGTACTTTGAAGGGGAATTTGGAGAAGGCTGGCAATAAAACATGGAGGGGAACTCTCCAAACGATTAGGGAGATTTCAAATGCATGTTTGACTAAGAGCAATTTTGCATTGAAAGATCTAATTGGGGAACTGTTTGATGATGTATTTGATATGGTAAGACATGGGAGAAGTAGCATGGCTATTAAAACACTCGAAACAATGATTTTATGTGAGCCCTCATGTACTACTAGGGCAAAATCAAGGAAGGTTTTAATGAAGTATCTGGCTCGAGGTCTTGATTCAATGCAACAAAGCATAAAAGAAGAGACCTTAAACTTGTCATGTTAAGTTGAGATTGATCGCGTTGATCCAAAACACGATCCTGGAATTGTGGCAGAGATGGAGTACTTGCTTGGTGCTATAAATAGAAAGGTAATGTTCTCTCCTTTTAGGATTCTACTTTCGATGGTACCGAAGGTATTCCTATAAGTAGTTTTGCATTTATTGGTTGTCTATCTAACATTGCCAACCATGTATTTAGGCCAAGAATTTTGGAATTTTTCAAATCCTCCCTCCCCCAAATAGTTGAAAATTCTGGGAAAAGGTTACTCCAAGTTGGACTACATTTAGATAGTTTCATTTCACCAACTAGCACACGCCCATGGGTTGTGTTTTAGTTATGTATTACTTGACCCATGGAAAGAATGTTTTAAAAAAATGTGTATAATTGCAGGCTTCGAATTGAGCTGGTAGCATATCCAGGAACAGAGACTTCAAGATTGATCTATAGTTGTAAGTTGGCTTGCATATAAATGATCAAAGATATTATCAAACGGTTATGTCATGCAATCCTACTTTTTGAGTTCCTTACACTTACCAATGAATGCATTTATTGAAATCTGTTAGCTAGGCAGGCTTAAGCTGACTGTGAGTGGTCAATTACCATTCGTTACATTGCCTCTCACAACTTTTATTTTCTGAAAGGTTAGATCTGCTTGTAAAATGTTTGTCAAAATATTCTCACTACCACTCAAAACAGTCACCCTATATTCATTAATGCCATTGTCTGTTGATTTCTTATGTCTTTTGAGAAACATGTGTATGAAATGGATTTGAATGCTAGAAACCAACAAGACCCACAGCTCCATGTGACTTAAAATTTAATTATGTTCGCCAACTAAGAGGGCTCTTGATTATCCAGTAGAATTCGCTGGGGATCATGAGCTTTCTCCGCCACTAGAACCAAGAGGGCTCTTGATTACTCAATTCACTATGGATCATAAGCTTTCTTGCCAAACACTTGTGTGTTTGTTGTTTTGCGCCTGATCACACAAACATCGAATTCACGATCTTTAAACTTCAGAATCCATCAAAGAACTTGGTCTTGAATCTTCAATTCAGAATTTCAACTTGATAGAGCGTTTGACAATTTGCACAAATCTCCTGACAAATTCATTCTAAACACCTTAAGAAGAATATCTTGAAAGTAGTCATTCCTTTCGAAAGAGAACTAGAATTTTTTTTTTTAATCATGTAGGTATCAGCCGATCATATATACCACTGGAAGCAATCATTTACTTGAGCCAACCAACTTTAATTTTATAGGTTATATTATTTTTAATCTCTTTATTTTTATTAACAATCGAACTTAGATATTGAAAATATTCACTCTTAAATATCTATTAGTTTTGAATTTTTATTTTTTTACAATTAATATTCTTATTACTATTAAAATTATATTTTATATATCTAGTTTTGTAACTACTTATTTGAAATATTTTCGATTCAGTTTTCACTTAGCGTTGAATTCACTCTTAGTTTTACGATAGAATATCATTCTGAATATGTCTAGTCAATTCGTCTATAATTAAGGCAAGGAGATAAAGAGTCAAAGCTGATTTCCGGTATAATCCACTATGATTGAGAATTTACTTGTTTCTTCTACGAGTGAAATAATTGTTGTAGCATATATAATTTCACGAAAGAAAATTACGAGTATGCGCACCTTCACTCCTATAAAAAACTAAGGAATCCAGCACAATAAAGGGAAAACAATGGGTAGAAAGTTCTGAAAACATACGTAAATGATTGGGTGAAGAGGCAATCCTTTTGTGGATTGAACCAAAGTAGAACAAAATTGAGCCATAGGTAAAAGAGGGTCGAGCGGGTGGTGAGAAAAAGATGTGAAATTGTGTCTATAGAAAACTGATCCTGACAGACCAGAGTAATGAAAGCTCAAAAGCATGCAAAATCCTGCGAAGTAATTTTTGTGCAGGTGGAAGTATCAAATACAAAATAGTAAATTTGTCATGTCGCAACAGCAAATTCTCTCTCCATAAATTACGTTGATTTTTTTAAGTCGAGATTAATAAGAGTAAGTTTGGCATATTATAATAGAACTTAGGCCCCGATTGGGAAGTAATTTAAAAGTTAGTTTTTTAGGTTGTTTTTTTTTAGCAAAAAAAATTAAATTTGGTTCAAACTACGTTGTTTGGGAAATTAGCTTTTTTGAAATTGATTGTTTTGACAAAAAGTTTATTTTTTTGTTTTTTGTTTTTTCTTCAAATTGGACAGATTTGCATTTTTATATAGTTAACAATAATAATTATTTGTAGTTGTTAGTGGTAGTAAGTTATGAACGATGCGTATTATTGTATTTTAAAAATGGTAAAAGTTTAAATAAAATATTGTAGGAATTAGTGTTTTGATTTGATTTTTTTAACTTTTTTTTAACTAAATGGATCATATTAGGTTTTTTTTTTGCATTTTTAGCTAAAAAGATTAAAAAGCCTAGATTGCTAGTTTGGGTCTTAATATAATAAAAATTGTGAATAGAACTAATATTTTTATAAATCTTTAAAAGATAAATATAAGGTAAATTCATTACATATAAATCACAACCGGGGCTTAATAAAAAGTGTCGACATGGTATAAAATCTTGGTGATCGAGCTAGTCTCTCATTTCATACTCAAACAAGAGAGAAAAACCGAACTCGTGACTAAATATAAACTTGCACTATGGCGTCTTTTTGATATTTGGATAACTCAGGAATTAGATTGCACTAAAAATCTTAATACCATTTATTCTTTTATTTGGTTGTACAACTAAAAGTTAGTGCAGCACAATTGTCCTGATTGTTTAGCCGACTAGTCATTCATATTAAACTGTCAGATAAGTTACATGGTAAGACATTAAATGGAAGAATAATTAATTACATAGGAATTGTGGTATTGCAAATACTTTTTTTGGACTATTTTTTATTTCATACAATTGAATCTAACTATATATCTTATTCTATCATATAATTACTACAATTCAATCTCAGTATTTATTTAATCTTTTAGGAAATAGTTTAAAAAAGATGTTTGGTGCACAACAATTCGAGAAGGGGAGGGGTATTAGTAGTAGGGATGATTATGTAATGCCCAAAAGTTATTTTTAAGAACTATAACACCCCCA
>JAULJZ010118586.1:0-11296 GCA_032270985.1 Heliamphora pulchella
CAGTCGTACCGATGGTATGTCCATTTTCATCTAAACTATGAACATAAAACTTATATTCTGCAAGAACCTAAAATCTGGTCTTCTATGTGTAAGCCGTACTCTACACACCTGATTAAATACTAAACAGAATATCGGACATCCATGCATAACAAATAAATGATATACATATATTGCTCATAATGATTATCATAAAATGAAAGACTAATTTTATTAAAAATAAAATAAAATACTAAAAATATGATTTTCAGTATACCAACCCTAACATTTTGTACATGGTTGTTTATGAATGTTTCACGTGACCCAGAGTTTGGGGCGTGTCATAATGGTATCAGAGCTTTGGATTCGAATACCTAAGAGCCGTGAAAAGTGGGTGCATCACCATGTGAGATTGATTGCGCATGCTTGACTGCATGTGTTTAGCTGTTTTAATAACATGAACGTGTTAGCATGTTGAGTTTAAGTGAACGCGGTGTATATGTGAGCATGGGGGTTGAACCTTAGGATTGATTAGTCTTGGCTTTGGGCGTTTGGATTAACAAACTTAGGAGCCAAGTTAGAAATGCATTTAGCTGACGTGATTTCTAGCAATGAATCTGAGTAGGTTATCCAAATTGATGCGTCACTCTTGTCGGTTCTCCTCGGTATCTGGGGTTTGTTTAGCATGAACCTATGTGGTTACGTGTTAGCATACTTATGTGGTTAATGCTTATGTTCATGCGCTCTGTGGCATCTAATGTTCTGTGTTTCTTTAGTGTAGACGTGATGTCTGTGCGGAGAGGGCGAGACCCTGATCGAGGCCGAGGCCGTGGTTTTGGCCAAGGGGATGTGCCTATCCTTGATGCTGGGGATGCAAATGCTCCCCAAGGACCGATGGACACGACTGAGTTGTTGCGAGTGCTGGTTGGTTCTATCTAGCAACTGGTTGAGACCGTTAGGGGGAGAGAGAGAGAGGCCAAGTTGAGGGCAACGGTGGCGATGCGAGAGTTTAGGCGCATGGATCCGCCCACCTTTGCTGGGGATCCTGATCCTACAGTGGCGATAGAGTGGTTGGAGCTAGTGACTCGGATCCTCGATACGCTGCAAATAGTGGAGGACAATCTGTAGGTTTCTTTTGCTACCTTCCAGTTGAGAGGGGATGCTCACGAGTGGTGGAAATACGCCCGGACCACTGTGGAGGGAACATGGGCAGCTTTTACAAGGTTTTTTCTGGAGAAGTATTTTCTAGCTTTATCGAAAGACTTGTACAGGGTGGAGTTCTATGCTCTCACCTAGGGAGTGATGGGCATCATGCAGTACGAGGCAAGGTTTACTAGCCTGTCAATTTTGCAGCAAAGTTGGTGAGTACAAATGAGCTGCGGTCAATGAGGTTTGAGTGGGGCTTGAGGCCGGCGATCAAGGAGCGCGTAGTAGAGATGGGATTGCGTGTTTTTACAGAGATGGTGGAAGCAGCAGCGAGGATTGAGAACACTTTGATTGAGATTCGGGTTTCCAGGGAGGCCAAGATACTGTAGGGTGAGATAGAAGCACAGACAGGTGGGCGTTCCGGCAAGAGGAAAAAGTCCTCTAGCCTTAGTTTTCATCCATCTGGATTACCACAGCAGTTCTCTGCACCAGCACCATCAGTGGCTTTATTTGGGAGGCCAGAGCCGAGGGAGTTGATTTGTTATCAGTGTAGGTAGTTGGGGCATCGTGCGGTGGATTCCCCGCAGCCGAGGCAGTCCTAGGGTTCATGGATTCAGTCACAAGGAAGGGAGTTACAGATTTGTTACGGATGTGGCCAGCCGGGCCATATTCGTAGGAACTGCCCTCAGGGAGGCAATGTATCAGGCACGGCACACCAGTGAGTTCATTTATGTAGGATCGACAGCAGCATCCCGCAGTTCAGACTTTTGGGTTGCAGATGGGGGTACGTCAGTTTTGTCAGTACGGCAATCGACAATGTCGGGCTATGGCGGACAGGCCAGGATGACGCAAGGTCGAGTGTATGCCCTTGCAGGTCCTAGTACTTCCAGGACACCGGTTGTGCATGATGATGCGGCTGTTACTCCATAGAGCAGAGGTACTTTTTGAGTATGTATCGGGGCCAGTGTTCTTATCGACATGGGAGCATCATGTTTCTTCTTTTCAGTTGTTATGGGGTTGGTGATGGACTCCTTGGGTGGTGTGCTGTGTTGAGACAGCGGCTGGTGAGGATGTGAAGTTGGGGTGAATTATAGATCCCGTGTCTCGGAGATAGTTAGTCGTTGTTTAGGATGCCTGACCTTGTTTGATTATATCCTAAGAATGGTGTGGCTAACCATCTCTAATACCTATGTCGATTGCGATCGAGGGTTTATTTTCTTTTGTCCTTGTACCAAATTTTGGGGACGAAATTCCCTTAAAGGGGGTAGTGTTGTGAGAGACTCTGATCCATTTTCGTTTTCGGTGCTTTTCAATGCACATTTGGTGTTTTTGTTTTAGCATGTTTATATGTGTTTTTATGCATGTTCAGATTTAGAGACGCATGCGGGGTTGGTTACCATAGCCGTTGGGCGTTGTGGTGCGAGTTTCAACAAAAAAAGATATTTTCGTGGCTTATAAATATTTCGCGTTAGATATTTTCAAAACTTCTTAGTTAAGTTTTCTCTTTTTTTTTTCTCTATCTTCTCTCTAACTTCTCGGGGGTCCAGGATTCGATTTTCGACGATCTAACAGCTGATCCTTGTTATTAGCACTGTGGGTTACGAATCCATCCGGACATAATTTCATTTCGGCGAAGTTTGGTTTTGTACATGGATCGAGATTTTGAGTTTTTAACTCAACGAGGTAGGATCCTAAACTCTCATATCGTATAAGGGTGCTACGTGTAAGCATGTGTGTTTTTACGATCTCGAATTGTAAGAAAAATCAATTTTTGTTTCGTTAAATCGGGTTTTGCTTTAAAAAACATTTTGATCGATTTCGGTTGGATGAAATTGGGGTTTGAGTGTTCCTTTCAAGGTTTTGTGGTAATCATGGGCTAGGATATGTTCGAGAGTGTTGAGAGGGAGTTTTGAGGCTTTGTTTTGGGGTTTTGGTGGCTGAACCCGTAGCTCGGAGTCGGTTCTCGCCTGGGGTCAGTCGACTGAACTGGGGGTTCAGTCAACTGGATTGTGGTTCAATCAACTGGATCCAGGAGGTCAGTCTACTGACCTGGGTTTTTGGGGTTTCTTTGTGAGATTCCAGTAGCTTGTTTGGGTCGACTAGGTGGGGGTCCAGTTGACTGGTGCCCTGTGTAGGACATTTTTGGTTGTTTTGGTGGCTGTGGTGGTTTTTTAATTGGTTGGATTGCAAGGTTCTTTTGACTGGCTCTCCTCTAGTGGCGTTTCAGTCGATTGAATTATGGGGTTCTGTCGAATGGACTCATGAAGAGGGGTGTAGGTTGTTTTTCATCTTGGTTGGTCGTGGTGAGCCGTGGTGGTTCATTTGGTTGTCGTCCTCGGGGTGATGTGGGTTAGACGCGATGTGAGGTGCATGGTTAGATGCACGGTTGTGTGCTTGGTGGTTTATAAGGGAGGTTTGGGTTGACCTTTGGTTGTATGGCATGGGTGTCGTGGTGGGTTATGTGGCACGTGGTGTCGTTAAGTGAAACATAATGTTTATATGTGATTATTTGTGATCATGCTGCATGCTGTATCTAGAATTCTGGTTTCATTTATGCATATGTTGCATGAGCTGCATGTGTAGTGCGAGTCGTGCGTGTAACATGTGATATGGTTTTGAGAAATGTAGCGTTGGTATATGATCTTATGCATTAGAACTCTGGTCTATTTATGTATATGTGTATGGAATGTAGTGGACGGATATGCGGTTCTGTGAATGTTAACTCTGGTTAACGGTGCATGAGGTGGGGCTGAGGTCCCTCGGTGAAAGTCCAAGAAGGTGCATGAGATGGGGATGTGGTCCCTCGGTGAAAGTCAGAGAAGGTGCATTAGTTAGGGTTGCGGTTCCTCGATGAAAGCTCGAGAAGGTACATGGAATGCATGTGAAGCATTGTGGGATGGATAAAGCCTATTTCGAATTGTTTTTAAGACTCATGTGAGTCGTGATATAAAATTATTTTCAAGCCGTTTTCGAGGCTCCTGTGAGTCAAAAATGGTTCTTATCCTTGCATCTCGTTTGTTTGTGAAAACTATTTTAAGGCTTGAAAGAGACTCAAAAGCCACACGTTGTTTCCTAGTATGTTTAGCTTATATTTTCATGCTTGTCTAGTTTCTACTGAGATTTGGCTCACGGTGTGGGATTTGAAATGTTTTTCAGGTACCGATCATGTAGGTTGATCCGGGGTTGCCAGTTGGAGGCGAAAGATCTGTAATCTTCCTTTTTTGCTCTTTTTGGATCATGTATGTTTATAACATGTTTCTCGGCGTTGGAGCCGTGTATTGTATGCCTTTTTTGCGGTTATTATTAATGTATGTATGTTTTACCTTGTGATAAAACATCGGGTTGGGTTTTGTACATGGTTGTTTACGGGTGTTTCACGTGATTCGGAGTTTGGGGTGTGACAAAAACTGCCGCCAGTGGTGCCCCCAGCAAGGCTATTTTTTATGCTATTTTTTCATGTTTTCGGGATAATTTTTAATAATATTTTTAAGCATAGAATATGCAGAAAAAGCTGCTGGAAAATAAGTTAAAAATCATGAAAAAACCACTGCGATCTGTGGCCCAAAACTACCTAAACCACCGCTGATGCCGCCTCATTTCTTTGTGTTCTTGGATATAATCAACCTGTTTTTAAATAATCTAAACAAATATTCTAAAACGTAAAACTAGCTATTACATTGATCTTATGTTCCGAAGGTTCACATTCGATCTATCACAGTCAACCCTCGTGATTTAAAAAAAATAATCATCATACAAACCCATTCAATCAAACATGAATAAAAATATGACGATCATAAAATCAGGATTAGAACGCTTGTAAAACCAAGTTAGCACAGTTTTAAAATTACCCGACCTCGATAACTGTGAACAAAAAACCCAACGGCTCTGATACCAATTATTTGAGGCAAAACTGCCAAGATAATTGTTTTTGCAAACGATTTTTGGTAAAAAATTTATTGGACGGGCAAACACTGAAACGGGCTCTATATAAAACTTTTGATGTCGAATGATCAAAATAAAACATGTGCAACCAAAGTTAATTTAGAAAAATACATTTTTACCGGTCAAATCTTCAACTACGTTTTTGATTTCGAGTTGAAACTCCCGTCAGATCTTCTACTGTATTTTCTTATGCGATTCTTGAATGTAATGTGGGCTACAATCTATCAAGAACTCGTACTGGCAGAACCTGGACAGCTTTAATCTTGAAAGACAAGTTATGAAACTGGTTCAGCCTACCCGC
Organism: Heliamphora pulchella; assembly: GCA_032270985.1. NCBI lineage: Eukaryota > Viridiplantae > Streptophyta > Magnoliopsida > Ericales > Sarraceniaceae > Heliamphora > Heliamphora pulchella. Next base: position 5,366 of record JAULJZ010118586.1, read on the forward strand.
ATATTTATATGGGTACAGTAGGGATCTGTGGAGTAATTATGAGTAAGACTTCTAGTGGAACACAAACACATATCAGCGGTTTCTACAATTAAGCAAATCTCATAAGGGTATCTGTAATTATGAAAAACTAGCAACAATTTATGTAATTTTCATAAAATACTGAATTATAGTTCACACTATTAAAGAACTATAATTGCACTCTGACCCATAATCTCAAGATCTTCTTGCATTGAGCTCCTGTTATTAAATGATTATCATTTCTTCATACGTTAAGATTTTTGATACCCATCCATTAAATTTAATTATTGACAATTTAATTTAATCGGAATCTTTTAATTTCTTAAGCCATTCTGCTTAACTTATTTAACTGCCGGATAATCAAATTCACCTACAGGATTTGACCCAGTCAAAACTTATAAGCTTCCTTAAGGGGATATCATCAATCTCAATCTTTCGGGACGTGAATTTCGTCAATAATTAATATTTACCACATAAATAATACCGCTATCTAACTCACCGGGAATAGAGACCTATATAAGATCACACCCTCTACTGAATCAAAACAACGACTATTAAATATACGCAAATATATAATTATTTCAGGATTAAGAGTATAAGCACTATTCATTACAACCTTGGGACATGAATTAATTTATATAGTCAGTTTAAAATTAATTACCCCAATGTGTCCCGTTCAATACACACAAAGTGTACTAGCACAGAGAGTCGAAACAATAGACGACGCTATTATCTGTTCCTCGTAACCAAAACATGCCTACTAAAACTCTGTACTATAGTCGTATCGATGGTATGTCCATTACCATCTAAACTGTGAATACAAAATTTATATTCTGCAAGAATCTAAAATCTGATCTTCTGTGTGAAAGTTGTACTCTACACACCAGATTAAATACTGTACAGAATATTGGACATCCATGTATAATATTATAAAATAATATATATACATTACTCATAAAGATTCTCATAAAATAAAAAATTAATTTTATTAAAATAAAATTAAATACTAAAAATATGATTTTCAGTATACTAACCCTAACAAGGCGAACCTTTTTATCTTGGCCAGTGAATCTTTGTTGATGGGGGTGTTAACGATGGGCCATGTACATCCTAAGCCTTGTTATGTCCTGAGCCGTGTCACGTCTTGAGCCAAACGGCCGTTATATGCCGCTATGATCGGAAATGTTGACGTATGGAAACCTACCGTACGGGAACATAATGGTGCCATTCGGATTATCGTGTTAGGTATGTTAATTATAAACCATGTACGTCCTGAGCCGTACTACGTTCTAAGCCATACCATGTCTTGAGCCGAACGGCCGTTATATGCCGTCCTGATCGGAAACATTAGTGTATGGGAGCCTAACGTACAAGAACGTAATGGTGCCACTTGGAATTCGATAGGTTGATTTATAGTCAGGTTGGGCACATGCATTTTACATTGCACTTATCATTATATGCATAATTAGTTATTTTTATATTTACCTACCTACTGTATTTATATCTTCTAAATTTTCCTATCTCCTTGATATTTAAATGCTTTAAGTGTTATATGAAATGCATTTGGGCGATTTTGTGCTATGAGTTTGGTTAAAGAGTTAGGAGAATATTCTTCTGGGGTTTGGCTCATGGCTTTGTGCCACAAGTGAAGAGGAAAGAGATTTCTACGAAGAAGAATACGTTAACCAGGGTGAGATCACGGAGCAAGCGAACCCGGGAGAAACATAGATGAAGAGTTCTGCGCTTTTTGTTTCTTTTTTACTTTTCTTTTTTTTTTTTTTTTTACAGTTTTTGAGGGTTCTTTGTAATTTTTGTAATCTTCATTGGGAAACTATAATGTCTATGTATTTTTGGCAAGTTGTAGACACCCTAATTTGACCAAGCCGAATCTTAAACACCCGTCTCGAATGCTCCCCAATAACGAAAACATGAGAATTGTGCTTAAGGATATTCCCAAGCAAACAAAGTCAAGAATTCAGTTCAAAACACAAGAAATCACCAAAAACCTTCAGGCCGCGACATCCATGAACTATTAGGGTTGGTATACTGAAAATCATGTTTTTAGTATTTTATTTTATTTTTTAAATAAAATTAATTTTCTATTTTATGATAATCTTTATGAGAAATATATGCGTATCATTTTTTTAATGTTATGCATGGATGTTCGATATTCTCTATAGTATTTAATCTAGTGTGTAGAGTACGGCTTGCACACAGAAGATCAGATTTTAGGTTCTTGCAGAATATAAGTTTTTTATTCATAGTTTAGATGGAAATGGACATACCATCGGTACAACTGTAATACAGAGTTTTAGTAGGCCTGTCTTGGATACGGAAAACAGATAATAGTATCGTCTATTGTTCCGACGCTTTGTGCTAGTACACTTTGTGTGTATTGAACCGGACATTTGAGGTAATTAATTTTATACTGACTATATAAATTAATTTACACCCCAAGTTTATTATGAATAGTATTTTTTCTCTTAATCCTGAAATAATTATTGATTTGCATATTTTTGATATTCGTTGTTTTGATTCATTAGAGGGTGCGATCTTATATGGATCTATATTTTCAGTGAGTTGTATAGCGGTATTATTTATATGAAAATATTAATTATTGACGAAATCTACGTCCCGAAAGATCGAGATTGACGTTACTCCCTTAAGGAAGTTTATAAGTTTTGACCGGGTCAAATCCTATAGGTGAATTTGATTATCCGGCGGTCAAATAAGTTAAGCGGAAGGGTTTAAAGAATATTAAGATACCGGTTAAATTAAATTGTGAGTAATAAAATTTAATTGGTGGGTATCGAGAATCTTAACGTGGGGAGAGATGGTAAACATTTAATAACAGGACCTCAATACAAGAAAGGTCTTGAGATTATGGGTCAGAGTGCAATTATCATTCTTTAGTAGTGTGAACTGTAATTTAGTATTTTATGAAAATTACAGAAATCGCTACTAGTTTTTCATAATTACAGAAACTGCAGATAGGTGTCTGTGTTCCACTGGAAGTCTAACTCATAATTATTCCCTAGATCCTTACTGTAACCCTGTATATATGCGGGTAGGCTGAACTAATTAAAAAAAATATAATTTGTCTTTCAAGACTAAATATATCTGGATTCTGCTGGTATGAGTTCTCGATAGTTCGTGGCCCACACTACGTTCGAGAATCACGTAAGGGAATACAGTAGAAAATTTGACAGGAGTTTCAACTCAGAATCAAACCGTAGTTGAAGAATCGATCGATAAGAATGTATTCTTCTAAATTAACTTTGATTGCACGAATTTTATTTTGATCGTTCGACATCAAAAGTTTTACCTGGATCCCGTTTCGACTTTTACCCATCTAGTTAATTTTTTTTACCGAAAATCGTTTGCAAAAATAATGATCTTGACAGTTTTGCATCCAACAATTGGTATCAGAGCCGTTTTATTTTTCGTTTACGGTTATCGGAGTCGGGTAATTTTAGAACTGTTGCTAACTTTGTTTTGCAAGCATTCTAAATTTCGATTTTATGATCATCATTTATTTTTTATGTTTAATTGAATATTTTGAATGAATGATGATTATTTTTTAACCATGTGGGTTGATCGTGGCAGATTGATTGTAAACTCTACGGAGACATAAGATCAATGTAAAAAATTATTATTTTTTGATTTCTAGTTCCTTTAATTTTTTTGATTAAAAGAAAATAAGAAAGAGGAACGAAGAAACAGTCAAAGGATGAAGAACAGTATGACGAACGGTAAACAAGCGGTGGCTTTGGGTTATCAATTCTTGAATTCATGGAATTGATTTTAAAAGCCAAACGAAGCACTAGCAAGAAGCGGCGCAAAACTCCAAATACTGTTTCGGTTGAAGCTTGAAAAACAGCGGTTTGAAGCTTTGAAGCTTAAAAATCACAGCAGTAGTTTTTCAAGCGGCAAGCGGTTTTCCAAAAACTGTTTCAATGCACAACAGTGGTTTCCAAACCAATCGCTGGTTTCCAAAAGGCACAGCAGTGTTTTGCAACCAAAAAGCCAACCGCCAGTTTCCAAAGCAGCGAATTCCAAACGCACAAATAGCAAGCTGTTTTCCACACACAGCAAGCGGATTCCAAACAGTTTCCAAGCAGCGCAAGTTCCAAGCACATCCAACACAGCAGTGTTTCACCAACACAGTGGCGCAAACAGTGGCGCATGCACGGTGAAGGCAAATAGGAAGCGGCGCCGGTTTCCAGAACACTGCTTTGATGAAAATTTTTCAAGCGACAAGTGGATTCCAATCAAAACAGCACGCGGCGCAGTGGATTTGGATTTGATTGGGGCAGCCAGGCGCCGGCAATTTTTGTGGTGTTCGGGGCTATTTTGTTGATATATTCAGATAAAATCAAGGAATCCTAATACAATCTAGATACAGGAAGTTAATTCAAAAAATAATTATTGCAGTTTATTCTTTTCAAAATAAGATACTGAAACTCTTTAGAGTTTTAAATGAATCATAAAATTGGAATATATTATTATATCTTGTATTTATTTTTTTATATATTAACTACGTAGATGATAAATGTTGATTTTATTTATTCTGTTAATTTAATTAATTCAAAATTTTGGTTTTAATTAAAATATTTTGTAATGAAAAATAAAATTAAGTTTTTTTAATTAATTAATTTTAATTAAATAGAAAAATTTTAGACATTTTATTTTTTTACAAAATATCACGTTTAAGATGATTTTTTTAAATCGGATATTTTGAAAAAACGTGAGAATTAATTCTTTTTTTTGAATTAATTAAATGAAAAAATATTTAATCAAAATAAATTATTAATTTTAAAAAAATATGAAATAAAAAATAAAATAAATAAATGCCTTTAATCACTACCTTAGCTGAAAAGGTGGAGGAAAAACTGTGTATTTATTAAATTTTATTTATTACGCAGTTAAACACGAAAGATGGTTGGATAAACCAGAATATTTAGAATCGTGTACACGGAAAAATGTTTAATTCTTTCAGATCGTGTGGTTTTCAAAATTAATAAATTTATTTTAATTAAACATAATTTTATAACCCTAAAAATGTTTTATAAATCTAAATGGGAGAGAAAATTTACTCACAGATAAATCCTGCGGTCTCTATCATCAGTTTGTAGGCGATACAATTAAACTCTACGTGTTGGCAGTAAGGCCTCCCTCCTCAACGGACAGATAAATTGTGGTATCGCCAGTACAAACGTCTTTTAGGGATAATTCTAGATAATTGTTAGTGTGGATCACTTCTTCATCTGAAGGGTTCATTGCGAAGCAATTAATTTCGGATTAGGTGATGGTTAACACTTAGCTATATATAATAGTATTCTCTCCATTTGAGTCACTGCTATTATATACTGGACTGAAACTATGTCAGTTATTTAATTTTACTTGGCAGGGTCAGTTGCCTAGATAGTAAAATTAAAATGAATTGACCTGCCTGATCTTATGAAGGATAGTAGACGTGCTCCCATCGAGACATGTTATTCTCAAGTTATCAGGCTGCTGGCAAATTAATTTTAAAATGGTAGATGGAACTAAATTAAAATGAATTCAAAGTTTTGCTCGTCATAATTAACGGTATTTTAATTATGTGATTCTAATGATTAAAATGGCTTTCAACCCACTCGCTTCCATTCTCAAAGAAAACAAACTTACGAGACCAAATTATGTTGGCTGGAAACAGAACTTGGACATTGTATTAACTGCTGAGGATTATAAGTTTGTTTTAATTGAGATATGTCCACCAGTACCTGATGAGGGGGCTACTGAAAGGAAAATCCAGGCCCATCAAAAGTGACAGAAAGCTGATCAGATGGCTCGTTGTTACATTTTGGCTTCAATGTCAAATGTTTTGCAACATCAGCATCAGTCTATGCCCAGTGCCTATGACATGATGAT
>JAULJZ010118597.1:0-11296 GCA_032270985.1 Heliamphora pulchella
GGCATTAGCAACTGCTGAGATTATGTGGCTTCAGCAGATTTTGACAGAGTTACACTTTCCACTTAAAGGCTCAGCTAAACTCTGGGTTGATAATATCTCCGCTATTTATATTGCCACAAATCCAGTTTTTCATGAGCGAACGAAGCACATTGAGATTGACTGCCACTTTATCCGTGATGAATATCAGAAAGGTGTTGTTACATTTGGTTCGATCCCTACAGGGGAACAGGTGGCTGATATTTTCACTAAATCTTTACCGGGTCCGCGTATCTTCTATTTATGTAACAAGCTGGGCTTGGTAGATATATATGCTTCAACTTGAGGGGGGTGTTAGTAGTTTATTATTATTATATTATTATTATGATATTATTATTCGGCGTGTGCGGGTGTATGATTGTAATAGTGTTCTCTAAGTTTATTATAAATAAGAGCTCATCTACCCATTTGGGTATAGCTTCTCATTATTCGTTGTCTAATAACAAAAAGAAACGAGGGACTATAAAAGATTTAGGGGGAAATGTAAAATTTTAGAAGGGGCGCATTGAAAAACTAAATTATGGACCGGACCAAGTCAGCAAGCGTAACAGGAAGTGCAGTGAGGTACATCACAGGTGAGAATCGCGCGTGAGAGGCACTTCACAAACGCTTGTGTTAAGCACATATTGCATTGGTCTAGTCAATTATGTCGAATCTCAAGTCCCATAAAAAAGTACATACCTATTTAAAAACATAGGATTAACAGCAGTGTTAAAGCAATTGATGAGGATAATTGCCTGGCTGTTAATGTGGCTCTGCCACTAGTCTCAACAAATGACAACCATTCTAGGGAAAACATAGCACCTTTGTTTTTTTTGTTTTTGTTGTTGGAGAGGGGGGGGGATATGCTAAGTTTACAATGGCTTATATAGATTGCAAGTAGCATAAGAAATAATCAGACAACAGACGCATTACCTATGGCCTATAGAGATGCATGTAGCATAAGAAATAATCACATAACAGACACATTAACTATGATATGTCATTGACAGCCTTGGCATGAAGCCAGCTTTGACTCAAAACTGTAGTGTTTCCCCTTCGGAAACAGATAAACATCATTTTAAAAGTAGCTAGTATAGTAAGAAACTTATTCGTTTCACTTAGAAGGCAGCATTCAGTCCTTAAGAAACATGGGACAGCATAACTACAAGAAGGAATGATATAAACTCACATTCAAATTGCATCCTTCATTTTCTCCATAGGTATTTTCTTTCACCTCTGTGCCGTCATTATCTGTAACAAGATAAAACTTACTAATTACAGGAACAAAATGTGCATAACTAAATGAAAACCTAAAACCACAAATCCATCCACAAAAGAGAGAGAGAGAGAGATTTACGAAAGAGAACATTCGTGAATCCACAATAAGATAAAAAATTAAAAGACTTGTCTGAAACAAAAACTTAAAAATATTCTAGTTCAATAATTTTAACAAAAACAAAGAGTATCGGATAAATGCACGTGTAGGAAAAATAACAATTTACTGCCAAAGGTAAAATACAAGAATGAAACAAATGTCCTCAATGCAAAAATGCCATTATAACTTCATAAAGTAAGAAACATTATAATTTCATCCATTTTTAGACGCGTACATGCAAAAAAATGTACGCATACAAGCTCAATATATGTCTTATAAACTGATTCATACACCAATAAATACGAAGAATGTGTCGTAATGATCCAGCATTAGTTTGGTTAAAAAAATGTGGAATCAATATAAGCTGAATGACTCCTATTGACGTTGGTGACAGAGGCAAAACACACGATCCCGAATATAATCCCTAAATTGCCTCATGCTGACGTCATCCTCACCAACGAAACTATTATCCTCTAAACCTTCAATCACCTTATCATTGGCAATTACATTCGACGAAGTGGCCTTCGTTGTTGCGAAGGAAGAGGTACCAACATCTATAGCTAACGTCGTCCTCCTAATAAAATTGTGCAGTGCCATAGAAGCGACTACTATTGGAGCATGAAGCATTGGGAAGTCAAATGGATGCATCTTATACAAAATTCCTCTCTATCTTCCCATATTCCAAATGTCCATTCTATACATTTAAGAAAGACGCATGAGTTTGACTAAAACACTCATTTGCCCCCTTGGCGGCTCACCACATCTAAATTCAACTTGTTGGTATTGTTCTCCTTCGTATGGGGCTAAGTACCCTTTTTTGTTAAGAGTACTCTGCATCAACCAGATAGTACTAGTACTTACATGGCGCATAGTAAATAATAAAATTTACATCATTTAGTTGTTAATGTTAATTATAAAATAGCACTGTAACAAAAATATATTTTACCTTCTTGCAGGTGGGGGAATGGAATCGTGGAGTCTTCCAACACATTCCAAAAAAGGCAAGAGACATGCATGAAGCCTCTCCACTCAACAGATATGACAGTGAAATACAAATCAAAGTCACATACGGCCAGGATGTTCTGTGTATAACACCCTTTGCGCCCGAAACATGGCGCTGATTCGCGTCCTCGTGGTATGCATTTCACGTCTGTCTTATCTAATGCACCGATACAATCCTACGTAAAGTAGATTAAAGTTAACAAATTAAATTGCAATGAATGGATGAACGATAAAACAGAACAAAAGTGTGTCACCACATCTCAATTCTACTTGTTGGTACTATTCTCCTTTGTACAGTGCTAAGCACCCATTTTTGGTGCATCAACCATATACTACTTACCCAGTGCATAAAGTCCCAAAAATGTTGACTGGTTGATTATGGCAACAAGAATTTACCAATGGCCATGGTAAACAATTTTCTTATGCGTTGGCAATACTGCGAAACATATTCATTGAGCTTTGTGATGAACTAGTAAATAGGTATTGTTATCAGCCACTGTGTGAATGCGACTTAGATGTACTAAAGACAATTGATATGTTTATTTGGGTACTTAAATGGAAGTATAATCACAATATAGGAGAGCGCTTTCAATATTCTAGTGACACTATTTCTCGTCATGTACATAACTTATTGCCGACAATTTTCCAGTTGACTAAGGCAGAGTGCAATCCAACGTGGGATCAAAACGTTAGGCACCCATAACTATATAAGGGAAGGCCATAAACTTGTGCGCCGTTGTATTGTGCACTAATTCATTGCAATTTAATTTGTTAATTTCAATTTACTTTACCTAGGATTGTACTGGTGTATTAGATGGGACGCATGTGAAATGCATACCATGAGCACATGAGACGGTGCTATATGTTGGTTGCAAAAGATATTATACACAAAACATCCTCGTCGTATGTGAATTTGATGTGTTTCACCTTCATATCTGTTGGGTGAGAAGGCTCCATGCATGACACTTGCATTTTATGGAATGTGGGGTAAAACCCAACGATCCTATTCCCCCATCCGCAAGAGGGTAAAATATATTTTTGTTCCAGTGTTATTCTACAAACGATAGCAACTAAATGATATAAATTTTATCATTTACTGTATACCAGGTAAGTACTATCTCGTAAATGTAGGGCATCCTAACAAAAAAGAGTACTTAGCACCGTACAACAGAGAACAGTATCATAAATTGAATTTAGACGTAGTGAGCCGGGGGGTGCCAACAAGTGTTCTAATCAAGCTGACGTGTGGTTGATTAGTGTAATAGAGCGGACATATAGAATAAGGAAGTCTAGATCGAAATTTTTGTATAAGATGTATCAATTTGATTTTTCAACACTTCAGTTCCAATGGTAGCCGCTTCTATGGCACTGTACAATTTTATTAAGAGGACGATGTTAGAAACAGATGTTAGTACCTCTTGCTTTGCAAAAACAGAGGCAACTTTGTCGTCGAATGCAATTGTTGATGATGAGGAGACTAAAGGTGTAAAGGATGATGGTATTGTTGGTGAAGACGACATCGACATGAGGCAATTTAGGATGATATTTACGATCGTGTTTCACCTCAGTCACCAACGTGAGTAGGAATCATTCAGCTTACATTGATTCCAAGATTTTTTTTAAACCAAACTAACGTTGGATCATTACGGCATATTACTCATATTTATTATTGTATAATTCAAATGTTTATATAAGACATATGTAGAACTTATATGTGGAAGTTTTTCACATGTACGCGTCAAAAAATAATTGAAGTTATAATACATCTTTCTTTATGAAGTTATAATGGCATCTTTGGATTGAGGACATTTGTTTCATTCTTGTGTTTTCCCTTTGGCAGCCAATTGTTGGTAGGAAGGGATGTTAGCAATAGCAATGTGCATTATTACTCTTTTTTCTTTACAATCATGCATTAGCTAACAAAACCAATTCCAACTAGATAACAAATGAACCCATCCATTAGAAAACGAGATAAATAACCAAATTTTCGTTTGGAGTCTTTGCACCAATTTCCATCAAACCACTATAACAGGGGCTCAAAGTTGTCCACATGAAGCTACCGGCCATTGAAGGTGTGCATTAGCAGTTGTGGGACCAATGTAGGAGTTCACACAGACAAGGGTAACATTGTCCATTTTGTGCCACACAAAAAAGACAAAAAACTAATTTTTTACTGAATGAACCAATACCAAAAAAGTTAGCATAAAAGCTAATTTGTCAAACAACCTATTTTAAAACTCAATTTAGCTTTTTGGCTAAAAATGCAACAAAAGTTGGCTTTTAAGCTACTTACCAATCGAGCCCAAAAGCTACAAAAGAACAAGAATTCTACGAAAAAATGCAAAATTACAAGTCACACACAGTTCACCGATAACATTGTACAATGACAACTTCAAAGAGCAGGGACCTTCCTATTAATGTTAGAGCCTTTATAATCAAATTAAATCATGTGAGTAATAGAAAACGGAGCCACCCAATCCACAAACACCCCTAAAATATTTTAGAAGAAAGACTAGGGCAATGTAAGAATAGATTGTTTATCATTTCCACATTCCTTAGGTCAATGCTAGAATAGATTGTTTATCGTTTACTCATTCCTTCTACGTACAGCACACCAATGTGGAATTAATAGATCTCTACAACAGGTCGTTGTATTGAGTTTATTGCGAGCTATACACCAGACGTTAAGGTGCACACTGCACGCATGCAGTCTGAAGCAGTATGAAGCAAGAAAATGTGATGGGACTGATAAGTCACCTTCTCCCTCGGCTCACCAGCTATTTTTTGTATTTTTTATTCTAATTAGGGCTTCCGCTATCTAGCCTCATTACCTATCTTCTATCTTGCTGCAAACCCATCTCTTGCATAGATTGATTCATTATAATGGGGTTGGTCATCACATTTGGATCATCAACAATCATATCAAGAACTTATAAGAGAATTATCCCAATGAAAGAAGAGTCAACACTCTTTTATCAAAAGCTTCACACCTCATAGAAGCACCATCACAAATGGATGACAAAAGAAGCCAATTAATAAAATTGCTGATCATTAAGATTTCTAAAAAAAAGTCAAAAAATTCAAGAAATGCGTGCAAAATAAGACAAAGGCATAGAAGTAACTAAGGCACTATGAGAAGTAGCCAAAATCTTGAGTTACACGTTTGACGAAGACATACAATTTTCCCAACTAACTACATGAAAATCCTAACCATTGTCATAAATCTCATAATTAATTTAAATTTTCGAGTACAATAAAGAGCCTCGTACGAAATCACCATTGCTAGTTTCCAACTAAGATCGAATTATTGGCTATAATGTTTCTGGCGGTAAGACCCCCTTATTCTTTGGAAGATAAATCACATCTCAATTGATTAAACGGTCCTTCTTTCTCTCATCATTGCCTTCAAACAAAATCTCCCAGAATTATACCCCAACGGTAGCGCCAAATGTTTCAAAGGCAAAAACTTTAGCCTTCTCAAGAATCAAGCATTGCCCTATTGTTCCGATGGAGAGAAAATCCAACTTACTTTGCATAGTCCTCTGCCTGAGCCTACCCCATGATAGCTTACTATCTTCAAGCTTGGCAATCTCTTCATAGAGAGCCAATGAATGCTTGGGGAAAAAACTAAGCCTTCCAAAACCTCTTTTTCATCAAAAGATTATTATCTGATTTCACTTTCAATAACCTCTTCCCTCCTTGTATAACTGGGAAAGCTAACCCATGTTTTGGTAGTCCCCCAACATCCTTTGCACATAAGTTGCTACCAGTCACATCCTTGAGGACCAAACTTGGTAACTAAATATCAGCAGCTCCGAAACTGTAAATCTCCAAATATCACATCGCAAGATGCAAGATGATTCCAATCCCCTACATAATCTCTAACACCATTTTGGTAACGTATTCCTCATGAATTCAATATCCACCACTCAACTACTGTGACATTATGCAGCTCACCAGTTGGCATTTTCACAAACTTATGTTGCCAGTGGATCACCACGAGGCTGCACATTACAAAGGATGCAATGCAGCAAGCTGAAGTTTAGGGCCATAACATAACCTAATCAACCAACCTTCTTGTCGCCAACTAGCCAAGCTTAAGCTCATGAACATAAGTTATATGAATCTTGACTGAGGATCAATCAGGTTAGGTTGGCCGACATTTCAGTCTTGTTAAAATTTCTACAGGTGTGGCTTCGCTAGACTGATCGTGCAATTCATCAACTGAGATTCTTTAGAAAACAAACTAAAATTCATGGGTTATGGCACCACATCATAAAATCTATAAGTTACACAAAAAGGGAAAAAAATAAATAATACAAGAAGTTAGTTGTAAGATAACATTATATTGGAGGGAAGTCTACATGTTTAGTAAACAGAAATTTGCATTCTGATAAATAAACAAAAAAAAAATACACAAAAAATTGCATCATACTCAAAAACTACATATATGCTTCGAAAAGAATAAGATATTTAGCACTCAAAAGACTATAAAGTATCAACCCCTTCATCCAAATAGAATAAAATAAAAATGAAGTTAATATCAACCCCAAAATTATAAACCAAAACTCATGAACATACATGAGAAATGTCCCAAATTTTGATGAATTCATATTGCCATAATAGCAACACATGCAGAAAAAAAATCCCAAAACAATCACATTACAAACCAAAATCCTATCCACAATTCGTAGGGGATAAAAAAAGGTCGAGTTGCCAGTAGCCTAGATTTCAAAACCCTAGCTTGAAAATGCATATCCGTATATATATATGACTCACCGTGATCTTCGGCGGTTGAGGCAGCTGTGAAAGGTGATTTGGAGAAGAAAGAAGGGAGGATTCTGGTGGCGCCGTCAGCGATTAAGCGGCAGGCGGGATCGACGAGCCTCGACAACCAGCCGCCGTCGCGACGTTGGGCCGGGCTCAGGGATTGATTCGCCGGCGGACGGTCGTATGGGGTCGCCGGCGCCTTCCGTGTCGCTGGCTTCTTGAACTTCCCGCCCGCGCCCCTATCTCCTGCTCCGTATAGCCCCGACGGCGACGCTTGTTCCCGTCCCATTCTCTCTCTACAATCTCTCTCTCTCTCTCTCTCTCTCTCTCTCTCTCTCTCTCTCAGGCTTTTGGTCACTTGTTTCTCTTTTCTTTTTCAAGCTCTATAGACCGAAAAAAACACAGTGTCGTAAGAGTTAACGTTAAAGTTTTGTTCCATTTTCATTTACTTCACTTCAATTCGGGAATTTCTCCGGGTTGAGTGAATTTTGCAAGGGTAATTTTAAATACGCTAATGTTATTTGTCCCAATTGTTATACCGATTTAGATGACCGAAATTGATGTCCATCAAGGTTTCATATAAGAACATTATAAAATAAATTCAGATTAAGTATGGCACAATATTATGGTCTTTTGAATATTTTGTTTTATAAAAAATTATTTATTTTATCGTATTTATTAATTTTATTATTTATATAAAAAATTAAGTTAATTAAATATTTATAACTATATGACCTAATTATATTTATTTATTATTATTTTTTGTAAAATTATATTACTGTTTATTCATATTTTAACAAGCGTGATCTACTCACATAGTTATTAATGTCTAATTAATTAAATTTTTTTCACAAAAAATTTATTTAATAAAAATTACATAATAAATAGTTTCGATTATAAAAATATATATATAAAAAGTAATGTTGAATGTCCCAGTTAAGTTTTTTCGTTTTTTAGTTTGAAGTTTAAAAAAACTAAAAAAAATAACATTTTGAAACCCAAAAGCATCTAGCCTTTTACCCTTTTGTAAAAAGTGAATATGTACAAAATTATGTATACTAAAAAATATAATTGAAGAAAAAAATTACTGAATAATTTTTCAAAAGCATTGAAAGTGCATAAAATATTTCACAAAGGAGAACTTATGTGTCGAGAAAAATTAATTACATCAATAATTTTGGTATTATCTAAAAAATTAATAAATGGTTTAAATTTTAATTTAATAAAACTATACTAATTAATAAAAAATCTATTTTTTTAAAAAAAATTAGAACTATTTCAAAATTTAGTATGAGAAATTTGTTATTTATAATATGAGAAACTTTTGATACATATTTTTCTTCATTTTTTCATTTCTAGGTTTAAATGAAATGAGTAATTTGTTAATGAGAAATTTCTCAAACTTCTCATATATAGTATAAGAACATTTTTATACATATTTTTCTTAATTTTGTCGTTCTTAATTTTAAATGAAATGAGTAAGTTATGAATGAAAAATTTCTCAGTATAATTTTTTTCATGTATGGGAATCTTCTTATACATATTTTTTTTAATTTTGTCATTTTTAATTTAAAATGAAATGAGCAAACTATGAAAGTGAAAATTTCTAACTATAATTTTTTTATATATAAGAAACTTATCATACATATTTTTCTTAATTTTATCATTCTTAGTTTTACATGAAATGAGCAATTCATAAATTTGTTTTTAGTGAATTTTTTAAACTTTTAACTAAAATAATTATATTTTTAAATTCATTACATTATAAAGAAACAAAAAACTAAAAAATTTAAACCGATCAAAATTTAATAAGTTAGGACTTATGTAAGTTTTTACTTTAACAGTATATTAGAAAAATTCTTATTTTTTGTAAATTTTTTCATAAGCCCTAATTTATTATTAAATATATATGCATATCTGTACTGTTATATAAAACAAAACGTTGTAGTTGTTTAACTCTAAAAATTCTATCATGAATTTTTAAGAATTTTAAATATTTTTTTATTAAAAAATTATGTGGTGCAATATGATTGGTCCAAATTTCAATTTTGAAACCTTTTAAATTTGAAATTTATATAATCTTATCCTCTCTTGATTGAAATTACTATTTTTTCAAACCATATTTGAACCAAAATTATATGTCACAATTGGAATGATTTAAATTATTTAGTTCTTTTCAAATTTAAAATTTAATATAAACTTATCATTTATTGATTTAGATTACTATTTTTCCAACTACAATTTTGAACAAATAAAAGTGACATAATTGATTGCTCTAACATTCAATTATTATGAATTTTGATTTTGTTGGTCCAAATTAATAACCTTTCAAATTGTAAAATTTATTTAATACTAAAAATATCCAATAATTATATGTTACTACTTACTGGACCAATTTACTATATTTTTCAAATTTTTAAATAATGTAGAATAATTATCTGTTACAATTTAATTGTTCAGCTAACTATCTATTCAATATTTGAAATTTATCTAATTCATATAATCCGAATTTAAGTTTTTTTAATACTAAAAAATTGTGTGCTCCAATTTTATTGATCCAACGTACTATCTTTTTAGTATTCTTTATTATATTTTGTAATTATATATTTTTAATATTTTAATTTTATTGGTCCAAATTAACATTCATCAAATTTAAAATTTAAAATTTATTCTATTATAATTTTTTTTTTTTTGAACGTCTAAACTTATTTCTTGTTATACTAAAATATTATGCATTCAAACTTCTAAATTTAATTATGTTGCAAAATTTTAAACACCCGAAGACTTGGTCAATTTTTATATGGGTTATTATCTTTTTATTTTATATATAATCTTTTGTTAATAAAGTGCAAATGGTTAAGTGAGACACAATCAAGAAACTTCATGAAAATCTATTTAAAAAAATAGTGGCGAAAAATCTTTAAGAAGTTTTATATCTTAAAATTTAATCATTTTATTTTCTATTGATAGTTTTGATATTGGAATTCTCTTCTTTAACAGGTATATTTTTTACATTTATTTTTTTGTTTGTACTATTTACCCTTATTATTTGATCTCATTATACTTTATTTTTTTTTTTGTTATTTGTTTAATTTTTGATAGCTTCTTAAATGGGTGTAAACTAATTATTGGATGGGATTAACATAGCAAAAATATTTAGATTATTTATTTTTACATTTGATCGTGCATAGCATGGGAGAATTATTGAGAACATTTTTTACGAAATAACTTTCTTATCTAATTATTACATGAGTGGCGAGGAGATGAGAATCAACTTTAGAAAAATATATGATTTGTGAACATTTAAATAAATAAAAGATAAAAAATGAATTAATTGAATTTTAGTCATATTTAAAAAGGTTGCAAGAGTTTTAGTCCTACAATTATTTGTGTTTAGGGTTTAATCTTTTTTTAAAAGTTAATGATTTTTTTTTTCTAAAATATCTCTTATTCACTGGTGTAAATGTCCATATAATTCTTCTTAATTTTATGATACATTTGCATAGGAGAGTATTGACATATTAATCACTAACGAGTTTTATGAAAACAACTTTAATTCCCCTTCATTTTAACCACCATATATATAACTGAATAAGATAAAAATAAATCATTAATTTGGTTATGGATATTCATCAATAATTGGGATGTAACTTTCCTTTTTTCGTTGGGATATTAGCATTCAACACTGCCTCTCCTCCTCCGCTGCCCCTCCTCCACCGCCTTCTGCTCTTCCTCCTAGGCCACCCCTTTTCCGTCGGCTCCTCATCCTCCGCCGTCGCTCCTCCTCGTCCTCCGCTTGTTAAGTCTGTCTCTCCCTCTCTCTGTGATTTGCATAAGGTTTGAACCTCCACTATCTCTCTGACATGGTGTTTCTAGCCCAACACCACATCTCTTCCTCTTTTTTCTCCACCAACAATAATATTTTTTGATACATATTTTTTATACGATCAGTGTACAACTGATACAATTATCAATTACAAATTCTGTGTTGAACAATTTTGAAAGCACTTATCTATTGAACACTGATACAATTATCAATTACATATTATTACTAAATGCACACAGCTTCCATAAATCACTGATACATTTTATCAATTTAAAACTATATTATAAGAAGATATTGCAATAGAT
>JAULJZ010118608.1:0-11296 GCA_032270985.1 Heliamphora pulchella
GTTTTCGGAAATGACCTAACAAAAAATGAAGAAACGGTTTCGGTAGAGAGAAAGGGGGAGCATTTGGCAATCCTTGAAGATGAAAGACAAGAAAAGGAATGAAGAAAAAGAAAAAGAGGAACGTTTTCACCAACTGGCTTCTGTTTCCCTCCAATTTTCAAGGCCACTTTTGGTATTTAACCCTTTCCTATAAAATAATATTAAAAAGGGAAAATATCTTCATTTTGTTAGCAAAGTGTATTTCCATCTATCACTTATTAGAAAGGGAAAATATCTTCATTTGTTAGCAAAGGGTATTTCTGTCCATCACTTGTAGTTGTTAACAGAGAGAGCTTTTTATCCTGACATAGGAGGCCAATGCTATTTCAAAAGGCAGAAGAAGTGTTTGTGCATTTATCAGACACCTTAGGGGAGGCCTGTGTTTACCCACACACAAAAAAACCGAGATTCCTACTATTTTCTAAACCCAAAGAAACCTGTGTATTCATTCAATAAGGTAGAATAAACTATACAGATGTTGTTACAAGACGACCTATACTCCAAATGTATCCATTTCAAGCCAACCCAACATTATGACCAATTTCAATATTTCAAACCATGTTCTCAATTACCTATAAGTTCTACTAATTTGAGTAATTCTTGAATGAATAGCAAGAGTAAGACATATCTATATACTTGCATGACATGTGTTGCCATTCCTCACAATATCTCACATTTTAATAAAAAACCTAATTAATCGATAGGATTGTTAACTTTCAAATCAATTTTTCCCAAAGGAAAGTTTTAAATTAGACGAACTACAATTCAAAACAAAAGGAGGCCAAATGAAAAGGGGTCACTCAATGGCTGTCGAAAAATGCACAAACAGGAATTGATGCTCTCAACCTAAGTAACAAAAGAAAAATCAAAGAATGGACGACTAACCCAAAGTAATGCCTTCATGTTTATTTATATATAAAAAAAATGCCTTAATGTCATACTACACTAACAAATAAAATGAATACTTTTCATAAGCAACGGCTTCTTTTCTAAAGATCTTCACAAGATGGGAAAGGAAACAATATGAAAAGGTAATTACTGAAAACTGGAATAATTTTGAACTAAACTACAAACATTTTCGCATGTGCGCCAGATGAGATGTGTTTACTGGTTATTTTATAAATATCTGAAATGATTGTAGGACTATAATGGGTTATTTTTAAACAAATTGGAAAATTAAGGTATCTAAAAGGGGAAAGGGGGAGGAGCAACATGCTTCCTTATTCAATATGGTAGCATAACACCACAAAATAAAGTACTACTAAACTTGCGAATTCTATAATGTAAAGCGTCCTGGTAAGAGATACCTATTATTATCCACCACCCACTGGCGGTGGTTTGCATTTTCCTAATGTAAATGCATCTCAAAGGCGCACAAGCACTAAAGAAGACGTGGGTAAACCATATGAAGAAATGACAACAAATGCAACCAAACATCACCTGCACTCTGAAGAACATTCATCACAATCCATGATGGCACAGATATCATAGCACGAGTTATTCCCAAGGTCCTCGAATCCAGCTTTCTCCATTTCGACATATCAATATGCCCTGCAAAGTTTATTTATTTTTTTAAATGTTGAAGTGCATAATCATTTATGTACACTTTCATTTATATTCTGGAATCGAACTCAGAGAGGGTGTTTGGTGTAGCTAGAATTATGAGCTGAAAATATGTGATTATGAGTTCAAACAGAAATTATAAGTATTTGTTAAAATTGTAAACTTTTAGCTTCAAGTAGTAGAATTTGTATTGGTTGATTTAGAATCATAAATTACAAACAAAAAATTATAAGCATAGTTTGGATATTCTAACTTTTTGTGCGCTAAAAAGAAGCTCAAATAAACACCCTCTACTACTTTTATTTTTATATGGTGCAAACTGAAAAAAGAAAAACAGAAAACAAGAACAAAAGGATATTTTATGTGCATATCATATACATATATCACAGCATAACTGTACCTTGCTCCGGTACTGAACCAGACCCCATATCGGCAAGAAATTGATCTTGAGCTCCACATTCAGCCACGGAACAGTTAAATCTCTGCCACGGAAGATTAAAATTCCAGATAGACAATGATTGTTATAAACATGTTTGAAGAAATGCCTCAAAGAAACCATGTCCAGAGAGAAAGAGAGAGAGACCTTGATGGTGATTAAGGATCTCAGGCGAGACAACAGGGCATTGCCTCTCGAGGATATTGCCATGTGAACACTACGGTTATGGCCGCAGCAGAGTCGAGTTGGTTGCCATTCGAGAATGATCAGAGTAGGTGCGCCGCGCACGGTAACATGTCACTGACTTGACTCAAAAATTTGCAGAGAAGGGGGGAAAAAACAATATTTGACGAGATGTTTACCCTAGAAAATTGTACATCTCACACCCAAAATACGAGAGAGGCGCAGAGAGACGACGATGAGTATTGGGTAGGTCTTTTACAATTCAGTTCAAGAACAGAATAGAGGAGCAACAATAAGATAGAAGTAACGAGAGGGAAATAAGTTATTGCAAGTACACAAAATCAATCACAGTTAGCAGTTTTTATAAACCTTTACCCTGTGTTTGGGTTAGTTTATTTTTATAATTTTTTAATTTAAAATTTTAAAAAAAGTTAATTAATTTGACTTATTAAGTTTTTTTTTTTACTTTTTTTTTACATAATTTGACATTTATTTTTTTATTAAAAAAATTAAAAAAATTAAAAAAATTTTAAATTACTGAAAAAAAAAATGCTAGTCCAAACACTGCTTAGTCCTGAAAGGATTTGTAGTGATGAGTTTTAAAAAATAAACACAAGAGCTGATCAGATGAGCTATTCTCAAGAATTTTTTGCAGTTATTTATATGGAGGGAGGGTTTACAAGAGTTAAATGTGCATATTTAAGATCATTTTATGTGGTTAAATTCGATGCGTTTAATTGCACTTTGCACAAATATTTATAATTTTTATTTTTATTTTTAAAATTTTTATTACAACAAAGAGTTAAAAAAATAAAAAGTTTAGATGAAAATATATAAAAATTCAAAAAAATAAATGTTCTCAGTTAAAATGCAACTTATTCTTGTACTTTAAAAACTTCTTTTTAATATCAAAAAGACTATTTACACTTAAAAGTATATCATCACTTTTTCTAAAAATCAGTATACATTTCATTAATGTGTGTTAAGAGATTAAGATTTATTGATTTAAAAAATGAATTTATGATACTTATCTAGTGTTTAGTGTTTTTTTAGTAAAAGTGTTAGTAGGTTTTTAAGTGTTAGTAGAAGAACTCTTTTAATATTGATCAAAAATATATTATTTTTAAAGTTTCATATATGAAGACAAAAAGAAAAGATACAAAACTATATAAACTATTTAAAAGAAAATCTTATAAACACTACGAATAATATAGAGTTATAAATTCATAAAAAATTTAATATGTGTAGAATTTATTATTATATAGGGACTACGATTGTAGAGTTTGCCTATAAATATGATTTTATAATTTTAGTTATTATGTGGAGAGTGAATTAAATAGGTAAAGATGTAAGGAGAGGCGAAAAAATATTGAGGGCACCAAGGTAATTGTTGAGGGATTTATTTCAAGGTTTGAATAGTGGATGTTAAATTTTGAATTATTTTTTGTATCATGATTGTACATTTTACGGATATAATGAATTTTTTCTCTCATCCGTTAACGTAGACAAATTGTGCTAAACTACATAAATACTTGTGTGATTTTTTCTTTAATGCGTACATAGATATGCTTCCATTTGCACTCAAAAATTGATAATTAAATCCCAATAAGTGATTTCAAAGTCCGTGCTTGACGATTCGAAGTTGTGGGGTGTAATCAAACCAAGATATAATTTTTTTTAAAATCTTGTTCAGTATAAATTAAAAATATTTTTGAATTGGTGCAATAAAGGCGATAGCTAATAATCTTTGTAATCGTCGGTTAAAATCCATTGTGGCAATAGGATTAGAATCGTTAGTTCAACATTATTTTGCTATTTCGGCTCGTATATAGAGAAATGATTAAAGGCGAAGGTATTCACTAAGATTTTCAAAACGTTGCGAATTTACCGATATAGTCAAAACTTTTAGATTCTGAATGGTTAAATGAAATTTGACAAATTTGACATAAATTGAGATTAATCAAAAGTGATCGAGTTTGATCGTGAGTGATTAAAGGCGAACAGAAGCAATATGGTATAATTAACAACGAAATACTAATCATAAATGGATACAATTAGAAATTCAGTTGTAGGTTGAGTCAAGTCAGACGACGATTTTTTAATTTGACAAATGATTAACAACCTATACACCTTGACAAATAAGTAAAATGACAACAGATGCCTCAACAAACAGGTGCTAGGCATCTCGGTGTAGAAGTGCGGGTCATGTTGGTTCGAGTGCGGCAGATTAATGACGTTAGCAAATTTGACATCAACACTGATTATCTTCAAAATAATTTGTAAAATTCAAGCTAAGATAGAAATTGTTAGATGTGTGTCTTATATTATGTGGATCTATATAATTAAGATTTTATTTACATATATTTGGATTGGAGTCATAATTTCATTAAAAAATCCAATATTTGTAGAATTTTATTATTACATAAGAACTATGTTTTTAGAGTTTACCTATAAATAAGATCTTATCGTTCTAATTGTTGTGTGAAGAGTTAATCAAATGGGTAAAGATGTAGGGAGATGCAAAAAAAAATAATTTTATGATTGTATATTCTACGGTTATAATAGATTTTCTTACTCACTCATGGATGTAGATAGATTATACTGAATCACATAAATACGTGTGTAATTTTCTCTTAGACGTGTGCATAGATATTCATTAATTTACATTGAGGAATTAGTGATTAAATGCCAACAGAATATAAATAAAGTTTACGTAAAATTTATTACATCAATACTTCTAATTGTGCTACGTTATTTGATAAATTAATTAAATAAACTAATTTGATTATCATAACAGTATCGATATTTGTTACCTTGTATAATGAAAAATGTGTTGCGTAGAGGGGGTAAAAAGGAACGAAGAAAAGGTTAAAGGTTTGTTATCAAGATATTATTAAAGTTCAATTGCACAACCGTACAATACCCTTCTTTTTTATTTGAGATGAGATTGAATATGATAAAACAAATAAGTAAGAATATATTATACACACATATACATATGTGTATGTGTGTGCGCGCGTGTATATAACTTAAAATATTATAGATAAAATTATATATACAATGAGAAATTTAGTTAGTACTTAGCTATAGTGAGGTAAATATTGGAACGGAATTCTAGGAACCAATAACAGTGTATGCGGATTATAACCAAAAAAAGAATTCGAGAACTCGATTAAAATTTTATACGACAGAATAAAATTTATACCAATGATCTCGTCTCAGCACTCGAATAGAAAGTTGCCGAATAAATGCACATGAACATAAACTCGCCGGCATTTCAAGCCTTATGTCATATTATCGTATGTCTGATCACGAACATAGTGTAAGCTACAAATCAATAACCTAAACCCTAGCTCAGCTAGCCCCCTCCCCCTTTTTGTTTCTCACGATAATACAAAATCCTAGCTGCTAAGAAGATTACAACGCATTTATATAACTTACAACAGGTACTTGAGGAGTAAATAATATTCGGATTCTTTATGTAATTAAGAAAACTTAATCCAATCTGAATTAAAATTTTAATTTCATAAATTTTAATTTATACTACTAAAAATTTATAATTGCACTCTCAATCTTATTTCAAAAAATAATTTCGAGCTACATGTTCTTAGATACTTATTCATGTCCGTACGTTAAGACTATAAATACTCATCGATTAAATTAAATTATAAATTAAATTACTAACTATTTTATTTAATCGACCATTTATAATTTCTTAAAAAAATTTAATTTAATTTATTTGATACATTGGATACAAAATTCATCTGTAGGATTTGACATAATAAAACTTGTAAGTTTTCTTAATGGGTATCATCAATCCTTATACCGGGATGTAAATTTCGTTAATAATTAATATTCACCATCAATGCAATTAATGCCGTTATTTAATTTACCGAGCTTATTGATCTATAAAAAAATCTCGCTATTTAATAAATCAAAATAATAAACACTAAATATATATGCATATTAATAATTTCAAATCTACCTAAATTAGACATACAATGACGATATTGCCCTCACTTTTTAGATTAATACCAATTACACCTTCGTTCTCTCATCTACATCTACGAGCAAATATTCAATACTCTTAGAACAAGTCTAGGTGATGCTATAACTTCACAATCATTGGTGTGTTTAGTGAGATTCATCACTTTTTTATTATTATTTTATGCGTAAATTGGGGATGAGTCCTATTTTAAAAAGAGATATGAAGATAAATCCTATTGAAAAGTTGTATATTCTATGAAGTCTTATTTAAAAAAATTTAGCAAAAAATGTACTTTTATACCCTTTGTTAATTTTAATTGATTTTGTGATTTAAATGGAAAGATTATCAGAAAATCTTTTTTTCAAAATACCGTATCAACATTTTCGGAATTAGTTAAGTGGGTGATTCGAAGGTTTTTTTTCCCAAGTTGTGTACTCCATATTCGAAGTTGTTCAGCGATTGATTCGAAATTGTTTTGGTACCCTGATTTTGCCCACCATTTAAAATCATCGACTGTGCAACCGTTCTAGAGTTTTTTTTCCCATTATTCTAGATTGTTCTTTGCCCACCGTTTCGAAATACCCACCATCTGAATTCATTAACTTTGCAATCCATTGTGGACTTTTTTCGATTATATTCAAGGAGCAAAAAAGTCCGTAGTTTTCATTTTTTGCATTTTTTTGGTTCAAAATGATACAACAAAATGATACAACATAGTTTCATTTTTGTTGTATCATTCTCTGGGTGTTCTTCTATGCTCAATACATTATATCCAATGAGTAAAATGATACAACTCAGTCTCATTTTTGTTGTATCATTTTTTACGTTTTTTTGGTTCAAAATGATACAACATAGCTTTATTTTTATTGTATCATTTTCTAGACGTTCTTATACGTTCAATGCATTATATTCATATAGTAGAATAATATAATATAGTTTCATTTTTGTTGTATCATTTTCTACATTTTTTTGGGTCAAATTGGTACAACAACAGTGTATGAAGTGCAATACCAACATTAAAGTTCTCATTTTGTTCGACTTTTCATCAATTACTCGATTTTTTCTTGATTTTTCGCAACGCAATATACCCACGATCGGGTTTGAATCATATGAAAAAATGAACCTAGTTTTTCAGAGCTGTTGAAGGAAATATTTTGATAGTCATGGGTTGAGAACGAGCGTATTTTGAAAAAAAAGATACCGAAATAGGATTTCTCATTAAGTTGTTTTATTTTTAGGACCTATAAGTACAATGGAATTTTATTTGGGATTTATTGCCAAATTACCTTTATTTTATTCATTATGTGAATATGTGTCACCCAGTGATTTGAATGGAGCATTACTTCAAGAGCATTAAAAAATATTTTTGTATGATTTATAATTTATATAAATACATTTTATATAAATACTTTTTATAATTTATATTATAGTGTACAATGAAAAATATATTTTGTATGAGTTTAGATAAAAAAAAAAATTTAAATACATTTGTACAAGGCGAGAGTGAGAAATAAACTACTTAATTTATATTTATATGAAAATTAAGGTTTTGTTTGACAACTGGTTTTAAGTTGTGTTTTTTGTTTTATGCTTAAAATTCAAAAAGTGAAAAAATTTCAGTTGACAACCTAAAAGCTTTTAGCTTTTAGCTTTTTGTTTTTTTACACAATTTTTTAATAAATATTTTAAAAAATATTATAACTTTTATTATACACATTTATATTTTATAAAAAATATATTTTTAAAATCTACTTGTTAAAAGCTATCAAACAATATATTGAATATAAAATTATTTTCAAATAAATTTTTAAAAATTATAATAATTTTAAGTTAAAAATGTTGATTTTTAACTTAAATCCTTTTAAGCTAAGTTTTTTGCTTATTACTTTTTGGTTTAAAGTCATTCGTACAATTCACCAAACAAATTTTTTTATTTGGCTTAAAATAATTTTAAGTAAACAATTTGTCTTAAAGTCAAGTTGCCTAATAAGGCTGAGTGTGTATTTTCTTTTTTGTAACATTTCAATAGTTGAATTTTTATTTTTATTATTTATAATGATTAATTGGATCACTTTTCTCATCTTCTTCATGAGAAGTCATTCAGTGAGTAGAGAACACCACCACGTTAACATGTTGATGCCGTATGCTTAATTAATATATGCATTTTACATATTTATAATTAAAGTTAAGTTACCAAACATGGCTGAGTTTGTATTTTTTTGTGACATTTCAATAGTTTAATTTTTATTTTTATTATTTATTATTTATAATGATTAATTGGATTATTTTTTTCATCTTTTTCGTGAGAGGTTATTCAGTAAATAGAGAACGTCATGTTAACATGTTGATACGGTGTGTTTAATTAATATATGTATTTTATATATTTATAATTTAAAAAAATAACCATGTATTAAATCAAAATAATCATTAAATAAATATATATATTATATATAAATTAAAATAAGGCACCACATTAATACACTTACGAAATATCGTAATCTCCAAGTCAATTAAACCGGTTCAAATTAGAGAGGAAGACAAGACCCGGATAGGCGCCCGTGCCAAGCGATTCCTCTAAAAGGAAGGACAAACACACAAATACTTTACCGGTTGCACTGGGCTATGGCAACCCCGATTCTACCGTTTCTTTTACTTTTGTTTTCATATTTTAAGACTTAGAAGTTGGGCTCACGAGATGCGTGTGCAACGATATGATAAAATTTAATTATTTTTAATTATTATTTGCTCAGTGATTCATATGAAGATGACATTAATTTTAAATATTAAAAATAATTACAACAAAAAACTGACATGATTAAAAATATGTATATTTTACCTTATGAAGAAATGAATTTCTTAAAGTAAAATAGAAGGATTTTTTCTTAATTTTTTAAAAACAAATATTTTTTGGGGGGAGAGAGTTTCTTTATTTATCAAATATCCTTTGACAAAAAATTAGTTTAAAACAGTTTTTCTTTATAAAAAGTAAACTACTATTTTTGTTTGTGGAAGCTTGACACATTTGTTGTCTAGAATTTTTTTCTCTGTGGAGAGAGAGGAACTCTTTTTTTGTATAATTTTTTCCTTTAAATATGTAAATTTAAAGAATTATTATTTAATGTAATTTTTTATTTAAGAAGTAATAAAAGAATTATATATTTACATAGGCCAAAACAACTTATGTTTTTGATAAATTTTTTACCCATTCAGAGTCCCATTAACTTTTTGATAAATTTATTTACCCATTCATAGTCCCATTAACTTTTTGATATTTTTTTTAGTTATAAAAAATATTTAACATGTATGCCTACCGTGAATAAAATATATAAAGACAACAAATTATTAAAAACCAATAATTTAGACGTAAATGAATTGAGTGTGATTAAATTCTAGAAAAATATCAATATTCATGTACATATGTTTAAATTTCTCTTTTTAAATTTATTCCCAGTTGGCATACATGTTCCACTACTTCCTTTCATTGACGAAGTAATTAAAGATTCTACATAAGTTTTCAACTTATCTCTGTAAAATTTTAACAAACTGCACCAACAATCACACTGTTAATTTAGAATAAAAAAAAAAACCCATAAACTCACATGCAATACTCATACCCAAGTTTATGGCTAACGACTTCATGATTTAGCCTTAAGGATGCAACTGCAAATTTTTAGCCTTCTGTTTAAGAATTGTGGACATTTGATAGTAAATTTTGATGCAAATTGAGAAACGATAGTTGGTAATACGTTTATTTATTGTCTACACAATCAGTACCCCCTTACAAGGTTTTGATTTCCATTTCGAAACCAGCAATTGTTGGTTGGTTTGAAAGCAACGTGCCAACGTGGGTATGAGATTGTGGAAAGATTTGTAATATATGTTTTTCTATTTATAACCCTTGACTGTTTTAGAAGAAAACACAGTTAATGAAAATTTTAAATTAGTTTTGGGGTATTTTTGATAACTAGAAAAGCTTTACGAAACTCATGTATTTTCTTATATAATAGAATAGATTTATGTATTTTAATTATGCTCAACCACACTTCAACCCTTTAATTTAAAGTAAATTCAAATTAAGTAATTCAAATTTTGTGACATTACAGAAGTAATTACACATTAATATCTGTGTCTCAACAGCCCCCAACCATATATAACATGCGTCATTAATTATCAAAAAAACGTTCTCCAATAAATGTAATTACGTTAAAATAATTAACAATAGCATATCGGATCTCCACATTAACTGATGGATAAAGTGGAAAGTTAAGGAAAACGTGGGTTCAGTAAATTCTATGAGTAGTTTATTAAGATGAGTAGTTTATTTTCTGTATAATGCAGAAATCTATTTGTGAACTCAACATCCCCACATCGTAGAAAGAGAAACATAAACAACCTCAGGCTACCACATAGGCTATCACATCATTAGGCTTAATATATATGGGGTCATGTTAAAAATGGTTCATTGAACGGTGATTAATAATTTAATAAAGATAAAAAAAATTTAATATTAATATATTTTTTTGTGTGTGATTTACACTTTTATAAATATCAATACACTTTGTATAAATATTTATACATTATATACCTTCTAACCAATGCTCAATTGGCAATGATTAGCATTTTTCATATATATATATATATATATATAAACATTCCTGAGAGCATGAAAAAAAAAAATAATAGGTGTGATGTAGGGGTGTCCAAAAATTCAAAAAAATCAAAAAATCGCTCCAAATTGAACTAATCCATGCGGATTAGTTTAGTTTTACTCTAAGTTGGTTTGGTTCTAGTTCTAAAAATATGTAAACCGTAGACTACGAATTGGTTCACGAATTTTATGTCATGGTTCCGGTTCAGAACCGAACCAGACCGAAATATTTAATTCAAATAGATGTGTGTATATAAACACACACACAGACATACATATATTATTTATAACATATAAATATCACTTAAATATCATTTATATTTATATTTATAACATATAAACTGTCACGTTCACTTTACGTCGTTCAGGCTTCTACACTTTTTTAAGCTAATAACTAAGTTATTGTTATTAATCCTAAAAAAGTTCATTTGACATTTCG
>JAULJZ010118619.1:0-11296 GCA_032270985.1 Heliamphora pulchella
CATGTTTGGGTGGTTTGCTTATTTACTTATTTGCTTATTTGCTTATTAACAAATAAACCAAATCCCATTTAAGCCACTTTGTTTGGGTGAATTTACTTATTTGCTTATTTGGCTACCCAAACGAGCTTATTTGGCTACCCAAACTAGCTTATTTGGCTTATAAGCCAGCTTATTTGCTTATTTGGCTATCCAAACGAGCTTATTTTTTTGTTTTTGACTTATTTGGTTATCCAAACGACGTGACTTATTTTTTTGCTTATAAGTCAATAAGCAAATAAGCAACTTTGCCCAAACAGGGCCAAAGCTTAAATAAAGTGGCTTATTTGTGTCACCCAAACGAATCAGCTTATTTGTGTTTTGACTTATTTGCTTATAAGCAAATAAGCAATAAACAACCCAAACGGGGCTTATGTTTCTTATTGTGCAGATATTGTGCGCTATGTTCTGCTTTTGTTAATGCACCTATTTAATTTAAGGCCCAATTGACAACTAGCTTAAAAATTAATTTTTTCTCTTTTTTTTTGCGTTTTTAATCAAAAAGTTAAATTTAGTTCAAGGTAGATTATTTGATAACTTAGTTTTTAAGTTAAATTTTGTAAGTTGGTTACTTGGGTAAAAAGCTAATTTTTAATTTTTTTGTTTTTTGCTTTTTTATTGAACGGACTACGTTGGCTTTTATCGTTTTTAGTCAAAAACCAAAATTTTAAAGTTGCCAAACAGGTATGTTTATGATTGTGTACTATATTAAGTATTTGTTTGAATACCTATTTAATTATGATTATGCAAGCACATGGGGTTGACTGGGCCGAAATAGTAAAATGGAGGCATGGAGGGTTTGATTGAGAAAGAAAATTCTTTGTTGCAAATGACCGGTTTCCTTTGTCGAAGCATAACAGGCTCAATATTGACGGAGTGTTTCATTTCTTTTCCGGATTCGGATGCTCTTCATTTCTAAAGAAATGTAAGGATTTTCCATTTCCATTTCCATATAATAATGTTTATATCATAATTTATCAATTTTTATTGACAAGAGAATAATAATTATATTAGGCTTTGTCGAGTGAGACATGTGTTTTTATATAGTTTCTATTGATTTGGAGGTTGCCTTAGTTCTGTCGAGTGAAAGCTACATGACCCAATCCCAATCGAGCGACAATTATTTGGTAAAGGGCTTATTCGTTGAGAACGTGACAGTTGACAGACAATCGGAAAAAATAATGAAATATAATTGCCTACTAAAAGATGAGTAACTACGATGGCAATTTCACAATCTAGACAGTTAAAAGACAGTTGCCGCTTTTAAATTTACTTTCAAAATCTCGGAGGGAAGATACCTCAACGCCTATATAAAAGGGCCTTGCAGAAGAAGCATTGTCATCAAACATGATAAGAACTCATTTGTTTTTCAATACTTAGTGTTAGTGTTATAGTTTAGATTCTCGTCTTGTAATCTTCATTTCCTTATCAATAAAATTCTTTTTTCAGCCTTGTTTAACCCCTTTGTTTGTGTTTGCAGTTCGTCCAAGGAAATCCTAAAATACAGTATTGAATCACATACTGTTGGTACATAGGGTTTTTTGTCAGTCTCGATGGAAAATATATTTAGTTGGTTAACAAATACTATTTACCGTGGATCTATCTTGATAATCTAGATCTTTTATATTATAAAATTTATTAAATAGATTATTCATGTAAAAAAATAAATTAATCAGATAACGTTAACTATATGATGGCATCAAATGAATTCTAAAAAATTTATATAATTTACTTTTAAAATCATACATGTCATTCATTATTTTAAAATTTTATATTTTAACTATGTAATTATTCTTGTCTAATTAATTTGATTTTTTATATTTATGATCTTTTCAATAAACTATATAACAAGAATGAATCAAATCATCAAAGGAAATTATGTTAAGCCACATAAAATAGAAATGGAGGGTATCTGTATTCCAATAGTAGGTAGCTACATAGATGGAGAAAACAGGTGATTAGGTAATTAAGGCCCCGTTTGTTTGGATTGAAAATATTTTTCAATTAAAAATTATTTTCATATAAATATTTTTTGAAAAATAACTTATTTTTCTCTATTTGGTTGTGATATAAAATATTTTCTAAAAAATATTTTATGTTGTTTGATTTTTATAGAAATTCATTAATATTTCATAATTCATGATTCCTAAATATTAATAATTAGATAATTCCATTGTCACCACCCTATTAAGCAATACAAGATGTAAGAAACGAAATTACTAAAAAAATAATTGGATAATTATCAAGGACCAAGGATCCCTAAGGATGTTGAGACCCCAGATTTAGACCCCGAAATTTCGGGACTTCAGACCTTCGGACCTCTAGACCCCGGAACCTCAAGACCTTAGACCCCTAGACCCCCAAATCCCCGAGACCATGGACACCTGGGAACCCTAGACCTTAGGACCTCGGACCACCGAAACCTTAGACCCGCGAGACCCCTGACCCTCAAAACCCCAAACCCCGAGAACCCCAGAACTCCAAAGACCCTCGGGAATCCAAATCCCAAGACCTTAGAGCCTAAAGCTGCAAACCTTGGGACCCCTGGAACCCCAGACCCCCAAGATCTCGAGCCCTTAGATTCACAGATCCTTGGGACCCTGGAACCTTAGGACCTTAGAGCCGGATCCCAGAACTTTGGAACCTAGAGCCGTGAACCCCGGACCCTCGGGACCTTAAACCCTAGAAATAAAGGACACTCGGGACCTTTGTACCCTTGAACCCCTAGTACCATGGATAGCCAAGACCCTAGACCCATGAGACACTGGGGCCCGAGACCCAGCGTCTCTTGGAACCACCAAGACACCCGGGAACCCGAACCCCTAGATTCTAGAGCATGGAGCCTCGAAACCCAGGACCAGTGGACCCTTGGAACCCCTAGGACCTCGAATTCCTAAGACCCCATATTTTTAGACCCCAAGACCCTGGACCTCTAGGACCTTGGACCCTAGATCCTCGAACTTTAGACCCCTAGAACACCGGACGCCTAGGACCCTTAAACCCTTGAGACAATGGACACCCGAGACCCTGGCATTCCCGAACCCCTAGGACCACGGACACTGGGAACTCTAAACCCACGGGACCCTGAGCTCCCAGACCTTGGGACCCTCGAAAACACCAATATCCTTAAAACTTAGACCCATGGACCCCCAAAACCCTAGAGCTTGGAAACCGAGGACCCTAGGCCCTCTAGGATCCCTGGGACCTTAGAACCCAAATCCCCATGACGTTGGACCCCCAAACCTAGAACCCCTAGGTCCCTAGGTCTCCAGACCCCGAGTCCCCAGAACACTGAAACCTATAGTCCCGAACTTCGAGACCCCGGGATCCCCAAGACCCCCCAAACCCCCGAACCGTCGGAACCTCTAGGATCTTAGATCCCTAGACCCCCAAACTCCTGAGACCCTAGAAATTCAGGAACCCGAACCCCCAGAGCCTCTACCCTAGCTCTTATTCCTAGACTGGTGATGCTGGTGGTAGTATTATTGCACTGGTTGTGGTGCGATGGTAAAGGTGAAAAATATTTTCTGCTTTAAAAAAAAATATTTTTCACCAAAATCAATTTATTTTTCATTGACTTGAAAAATATTTTTGTTGACTTTTTATTTCTGTCGTAACAAATACCAAAAAATGAAAAAAAATATTTTTCAAAAAAATATTTTTCTTTAAAACAAACGGAGCCTAAATTATTCTCGACATTGTCACGACTCTCAGAATTTAGCATAATTTAACATGGAATAATGTGAAAAAACTAAGCCTTTAATTGGCATTTTTTAACATGGATTTTTAAATTATTTTCCACTCCTTTCTTAAAAAATAAAAATGCATCTACACATCCTAAATACTTTAACTTTTTTTTTAAGTTAAATGATTATAATACCTTCAATTAAAAAAGTCAATTCTACTCTTAAAAATTAAAAACAAAAAAACTATACTAGTATTCTAAACACTATAATTTAAAAGTAAAAAATAAGAATATTTTAAAATAAAGCAAAAAAATACTACACTAAACAATTTATCTCAAATAATTTTATTTTTTTTATAAAAAATTAAAATTCATAAAATTGAACTTTTTAAACATTTAGACGGCTAAAATTTAACTTGGTAAACGAGTCATTAACTTATCAAGTGATTCTAAGTTTGTCTCTTTATATAACTAGTTATCAATGAAATATCCAACTGAGTAACATAACCAACCATAAAAATTATAAGTTATTCTCGAAGTACCAAGTAGCATGTATTTTCGATAAACAAGAAAATTCAATATAATTAAATTATTCCTATCTTTTACTTAAGTAATAAAAATTGATCGATATTGTTCATTTAGAGTGTATTTTTTATTTGTTATTAATGAAAGTATCATATAAATAACAGCACATATGTTTTAAAACTATTGAATAATTGCCCGTATAATATAGTGCCAACCTAAAAGGTTCGTGACAAGAGGGAGAGAGAGAGAGAAGTTGAAACAATGAAATAATAGCCCACTTGTGCCCTAGAGAGAACAAAAACTTGGATATGTACCAAAGTAAAGAATTGTATACCACCCATAATACTTGAAAGGGGCAAGTAGGTGATGAAGTATAAGGCACTAAAAATAAAATGCCACTCCACTTCAAATACCTAATAACCAATTTTAGGTATATGAATTTCCCATTTTATGTATACTAAGAAATCTCACACCAAAGGGGCAATAGGGTAGGAAAAAAAATTGTTGCAAGAGAGATGATTATCACTTGGGAGCAATTTCAAATGTGAGGGCCAACATGTTTGATCTCCCTATGAATTCAATTTACTTAGGTGTTTCCCATCTGGCTGTATGAAAAGAAAAGGCAGTGCGTGGACCCACCAGCACATG
This sequence comes from Heliamphora pulchella, assembly GCA_032270985.1. Lineage (NCBI taxonomy): Eukaryota > Viridiplantae > Streptophyta > Magnoliopsida > Ericales > Sarraceniaceae > Heliamphora > Heliamphora pulchella. Next base: position 4,895 of record JAULJZ010118619.1, read on the forward strand.
GAGATCACATGGCTACTTTGAGAAGCATAGCCAGAAGAGAAGATCTCTGCCACACTGCACAGAATATGTGGCTTAGGATAGCTTGGAATTAATAAAATCAAAATTCAAAATAATAAGGATCACACAATTTGGCAATCTTATTGAGTGCAAAAAGATCATCCAGGAGTTGGGTTCTAAGTTTGTTTAACCATATTTGAACTAAGATCTGAATGTGCTCTTCACATGACTTGGAATATTGGAATTTCAAACTTTTGAAGTTCCTCTGCTATGAACTTTGCTCAAAACAGACTCGCATGTAATGAGAACCATTTTTGTACATGAAATGCAAATATTTTTCAATGAAATACGCGTGAACCCTAATGAATAATAGTTTTAAAAATTTCACTATATAATCAGAGAAAGTGGATGGACGAGATTCACTCCGAGTCTGGCCCACATAGTACTAGGTTTGAATTTACACCATTCAGTTCACTTTATGAATAAAATTCTGGGTAAACATGCTATGGTGTAAATTTGTAGAGGCCCACTGCATTTTTCAAGTTTGATTTTCAAAATGACAGCTTATTTTCAGATTGCCAATTTTTGAAAAATATAAGGTTATTCTGTTATGTCTCCTTGCATTAATTATTAGATAGAGAGGTACAAAATGATTTTAAACTCAATACAATTCATGGGCCATGTCCAAATCCAAATGTAGCTAATTTCACCTAAATTATGCAAGAAACCTATAACTTCGAAAGATCAAATTGAGTGTCATCATTTTACCCATTAGTTCGTTACCCGGCCTAAGCCTGCCTGGCCCATTGGGCTAAAACATGGCCCAAAACCGATGCTTAGAAGGGTTCGATAGTATTCGGGCCGGGCCTGGGTATAAGCATTAAAGCCCGGCCTGCCCGGTACCCTGGCCCAGTAACCTGTCCAGTAAAAATTGTTTTACGTAATTAATAAAATTATTTGACTAATTACCCCCAAAAAAAAAATTTGACTAATAAAAAAATTATTTGATTCTTGAATAGTCCGTCAAATCAAAAAAATTTAAATTAATTTTTTTACAAAAAAAAAAAAAGAAAAAAATTAGTATTTAAGTTTCTCCGCCCACTAGCCCAACTTGGCTAAACCTATCGATAGTGCTTAGGCTTTAACAATTTAAGTTTAAGCCCGGTCCGCCACAAAAAATAACCTGTGAGTGGGCTTAGGCACTACTTATGCAGCCCGACCCGTTGATGATCTTTAAATCAAATGGATGAGTTTCATTACAAATCATGCCTTGTGAGATTTTGCAATTGAGTTTAGGAATACACAAAGTTAAATCATGAAGCACAGTTGACTACACAAAAGCATTGTTAAGTCATTAATTGTCTTAAAAGTTTAAACTGATAGGAAATAAGCCTAACAATATATATTAAGCTATTTAACACTTACTCTCACGTACGATCCTGTCTCGCATTTGGAGAGACGAACAAACTGAATATATGCACTAACACACGGAGTGCACTGTAACAAATATAACAAGAAAAAACATCGCAAAACTTAAACCCAAAATCTCGTAAAATCAGAGTTCTGATACCATGTTAAGTCACCAATTGATAAATAGTAAATAATAGAAGATTGGGACGTGAACGTTGCTTTCCCAAAATGAGGAGAAACGAAGAGAAAGTAAAATGCAGTTGAGAGTGCACTCAACCACTCATTTCATATGATTGAGCTAGACATTCCTCCCATTTATTCATCAAGATTGCTTCACCATACCAAGAGGATTTTTTTTTAATCAAAACTCCGCAATGGAACGTGTTACTCGAGTCTTTTTCCCCGATCTATCTTCTAGGGCTACTAACATTATCTTCAGTGTTGTGCCAAATTGTTGGAAAGTGACAACAGCATGAACATGGGCAGTGGAGGATGAGAAAACTTTTGTCATATTAATCAAGATGTGTCCAATTGAAAAAACAAAGAATGTGGTTCTGAGAAGGACTACAGAGAACACAAGGGGCAACATGAAAAGGATCCAAGTTGTGTGATTCTGATGGCCAGGTACAATGTGAAATTGTCTTGGCACATGACAGCATTGCACATGAATATTTGTGAGTTGGAAAGAATGGTCCCCAACAATGCATTTAAACCTACAAATATTTGGTATTGACCCTTTTTGAGTTTTGATGAATGGCTAGTTAGGGAAATGTCCCATGGGTTTTTTTTTTTTTCAATTAGATGGTTGAGAGGGGGTGCCCTCTCACATCACGAGGGACACAAAAATTGGCCCAGAAAATGATTGTTAGGAGGTGTTTGCTGCCGTTTATTACAAACGGCTTTTAGCTTCTTCTTTTTTTTTTTTTTTGCATTGAAAGTTGTTTTGAAGTATTTGTCACAACTTTTGCATTGTGCTTATAAACCAAAATAGCTTTACTTGAAAATTACATCTGCAATACTGATGTTGGGTAAATGCGAGAGGAATGTTCACAAATTCTACTATACAAAGGGAGAGGAAAGGGATGTCAAGATTCAACCCTCGGACATGTGAACCGGCCACAAAGCTCTTACGACTGGGCGGATACTAGGTTTAATGCGAAATAGATAAAAACCCGTTTTCAATTATTTAATGCAAGGATCATAATGGAGCCACTCAATACTAAAACTTCATTTTATTTACTTTTATTCTGGAGAAGGAAAAAAAACCTTTTTGTTTACAAAATGGATGTGTAGATAGATTACTCCAGACACTTGCCATGAAGCATTTCACTAGTAATCTATAACTAATTTGTAGCACTCTTCACCACGCCTATATCGAGTCCGAAGCTAAAGATTGTTGTGCAGTTGAAGGTCCATGCGAAAGTTTGATCCAACATGTTGCTATGGAAGCTCAAAACCGAGCTCTTGAGACAAAGGCAACGAGTTCTTACCTGCTGAACTAACAACACGTTGGTACTACTTTACATGATTTGTAGATGCACGAGAGTTATATTTAGCCAATATAAATCCAAGGATTGATAAATCATTTGAACAAAATTCATTTACTTAACTATTTGTCGATTTGCAACAGAAAATAAAAAGGGATAGACACAAATGGTTTGACGGAGTTCATGTTGCCAATATAGAATATCGCCAAAGAGCATAAGCCGAAACGCTTGACACAGAAGAGTTGGAATTTACTAATAAGGAGAAGAATACTTTTGGAATAACAAATAAATTCCTCAAAGATTTCAACTTGAAGATGACGCGGAAAAACTTTTAATGGTTTCAAAACAAAAATTCACAGAAAAATGCATAATTAGTTTTGAGCAAAGAACTGGAGTTAAAGGGGGAGATGATTTTTTAACTGGACTTTACTCTCTCCGTTTATATTTAAAATTTAAACCCTAAAACTAGTTCTAGTAATGCAACAATTTCTCTCACCATTTGGTGTTGGGCTGCATTGATTTATAAAAATTCAAGGGTTTAAATAAGAGATTGAAAAAAAGTTATTACATTTCGAATAAAGTCAAAACGGATAATTATTTACCATTTTAATTCTTTTTTTATTAGAATTTTCGGAAAAAAAAATTGGAAGGGCCAAAAGTTCAAGGGAAAATTATATTTACCACCCTATACTATACACCAAATCCCTCTTCAGTCCATCTGTTCAGTGTTCTGTTGCACGTACCAGACATAAAAACAGAAGAATAAATAAACGACAATAACAGTTAAAAAAAAAAAAGGGACCCCAATTTACTGACAAACTTCTAGCGGTAAACTCGAATAAAATGACACCCATTCTATCAAATAAATATGTAACAAGCCCAAAATCATCTTTCGAAACGAGCAGACGATCAAGTTCCAACACCGAGACTAGAATTTTATAAGATTTCATCCAACCTCAGGACCAAAACCAAAATAATAATAATAATAATAATAATAATAAACAGACGGATGTCCCATGGCAGTAATTTCAACCCACAATTACTGCTAAATTACGACTAGAAGATGACCTGAGCAACCCATCTAGTTCACCAAAACATCTTACCAACTAAATCAGGACTCAATGAACCAGGAAAGATCACTGTGCTCTTATATAAGAGAAAATCTCGGACGCCAACTACAAAAAAATTGATCATTTCATGCTAGGACCCGCCATAGTCTTTGATGACCCAACTGTTCCCTGATCTGCTGACCTTCCAATCATTAGTGGCGAAGAATATGAACCAATTTTCCTCAGCTTTCCTGGGAATTCCTTCCCAGAGTTACCCTTCATGGAAAGATTCTTTCTAATTCGGTTGCGGTTGAGTAATAGCATCGTGTTGCGGGAAGGTGCATGAAAAGCGCTTTCAACACAATCCCCAGCCTGTGCACAGCCCCAGGGTTTTGACGGCCCATCCTCACAAAAAGGTCTAAGCTTTGGGAAACCATTCCTCATCTTTGAACAAACACGATGATCTAGAGAATTTTCGTCTTCCGATCTCACACACAGAGGACAAGGAGGATCATTTTTCCGCATCTTTGGTGTTGTTTGCTCCAAGCATTCCGCATGGAAAACATGACGACATGAAAGAACCCCAGCAACTGGCATGTCTCCACTTTTCACGATTCGATGAGAACTCCAAGGTGATCTCTGTGAAAGAAACCTCTCGCACAATCCACATTTGAAACTCTCTGATGGGTTGCATGATCGACCGAAGGAAACAGATTCCAATGGCTCAGAAACATCTGTAAAATCAATACTGCCACTAGCACTGCTCAAACGATACGTCTCTCTCTGTGGCATGGCAGCATCAAACTCGGAAAAACCAGTGGCGTCAGAAGCTTCTCTTGTAGGCATTTCAGAGGGAAGCGACAGGGGATGAATAGGTTTGGACATAAAGCATCGGCGACTTGAGAAGTTACGATGAGAGGATAAATGTGACTTGGTCATCGGCTCATAATCGCTACTGTCTGATCGGGATGAAGAAGAGCCCCCACTATCTTGAATTGCTGAGGTTCCCTGCAATTGTTTCAATGGTAAGGAAGTTGAATTCCAGAACTGTATTCATCAACTAAATACCGAGCAAACATGAAAACATAGTACCTCCGTAGTTGGTGAAAAGGATAATGGCCCCAAAACTGCATATAGCAAGGATAGGGGAAAAATATCAGAGCATATAAAATTAATAGTAATATCAAAATTTTCAATTTTCAATTTTCAAATTTGCAGAGCATGACCCAGATCAGAAAATGTTGAAGTTTGCAAATCCATTGAAAGAGAGGACTCAACTCTATCTGTAGCTACATTGGTTGAGATCCTATCTTAACCCCAAACAACAAATCCAAACCACATGGGTTCAGATCCTATCTACTTTTCCCTGAATTGTCAACCATTGTCAGGTTAAACCCTAACTCCTTGTGTTTTTTAGCTTTGGATTGCCGGTTTCATTCAGATTGTCACAATAGATGTCAAACATTTTGGGATGGGTGTATGAATACTTTGCTGAAGCCAATGCAAATGTCACCAACGGTGAGAGTGTAGGCAAAACAGCTGAGGAGAAGGAAAACCAAAAGAGGAATTTAACTGGCCAGGATTGGAAAAACAAGAGGGATGACGAAGAGGAAGGTATATAGAGAATGATATGAGGACTGAGAGGCCTTCCTGGTTTATGGTGTTCGTAGTTCGGGGTTTTGGATTTTGGGCTTTTTTTGTTGGTGGGTTGCGGGGAAGGGGGGAGGTGTGTAACAACCCAAGTAGACCACTGGCTCAATAACGTGAATAAAGAGTCTAACAACGCAATCTAAAATACTTAAGTCCAAGTTATTAGTAGTAGCTTACAAGTTCATTTATATACCGAACATAATTTCTATCAACCACTGAGGTGGAATGGCGTATGACAGGTGGGAGGGAGGGTGTAAAGAAATCAGGGTATGTGATGACCTTGTCTAAGAACTCCAATTTAGAGAGGGAAGGAGGGGGAGAGAGAGACAGAGAGAGAGATCGTTGTGGTGATGACGGAAGGATATGGCCGGAGATGAAGAAGAAAATAAGAGAGAAAGGGAGAGACCCATGGACGGTGACTCAGGCAAGTGATGGCATGGACAGCTCACAATGAAACCAACTTCTTCCACTTTCTGTGGCTTTTCAGTGAGAAAAAAATAGAGGGAGATTGAAAACAGAGATGAAAAGCAACGATGGAGCATATAGAAAAGGCTACATGGAGGGTAAAAATGTCAAATTCAACGAATGTGCAAGAAACCGTGAAAACATTTGTTGCATTATCCCCTCCTGTCGGAAAAAAAAGCTTCGATAATTGAATTTTGCTACCAAAGGCTTTCATACTAGAGTAACAGGAAGAACTTTCTTTCTGTGTTTCTTCTAAGATGTAAACCATGTGCAAACTCAATACATAGTACATTTAAAAACGTACCCTCAAGTCCTAAAAGTGGGGGGGGGGGGGGGGGGGGGGC
>JAULJZ010118630.1:0-11295 GCA_032270985.1 Heliamphora pulchella
TGTTAGGGCTTTACCTCTGAGTATTTGGTCTCTTTTAGAATTTTCGGGTCAAATTTAGGGTTTCTGGGTTAATTAGGATTTTTGGGCTAATTAGGGTTTTTTATGTTCATGCAGTGACCTAGGTTTTTATTATTTATCCGTCGCTAATACTAGAGTTTGAATCGAGTTGTTACAATCTAGGTGGTTACTACTAGGGTTCCGACCGGGGTGTTACAGATACCGCAATTAATTTTATCCGATAAGGAGGAAGGCCTTACCGCCAATACGTAGAATTAATTACATCACTTACGAACTAGTGATGGAGTCCGCGGGATTTATCTGTGAATAAATTTTCTCTCCCACTTAATTTTCTAAAAATATTTTTGAGGGTTATAAAAACTTCTTAATTAAAATAAGTTCATTAATTTTGAAAAACCACACAATTTGAAAGATTTTGATTTTTTCAAACAATCTTTTCGTATTTTAATGTGTAATAAATAAAATATTTCAAAATTCTTATTTATTTAAAAAATTAATCTTAAATAAAACCAAGAATTTAATTTTATTTTTCAAGTTACACATTTTTTGAAAAATAATAATTTATTGAAATTAAATTATTCCTTTTAATTAATTCAAAAATTTATAATTAATTTTTATGTTTTTTCAAGATATCCGATCTAAAAAAAATCATCTTAAACATGTTATTTTGTAACATAATAAAATATTTAAGATTTTCTAAAACAAATAAATTTAATTAAAAAAAATTTAGTTTTATTTTTCCATTACAAAAATTCATTAAAATTGAATTTTTATGAATTAATTAAAATAAACATGAAATATAAAATAATAATATATATCATCCACACAGTTAAATAATATAAATGCAAGAAATATATGTCTTGATTTTATGATCGAATCGAAACTTTATTGAGTTTCATCCTCCTGTTAAACGGTAAGCTTGAAATCATTCAATCTTATTAGAATTAGCCTCCAAGCATCCAAAACCTATTAAGAATCTTCGTAACGTAGTCTTATAATTATACAACACTACCCGAGTCCCAAAATCACCAAAACAACCGGCCCTAATAGCCCAGCCACTGCCGACCACCACCGTTGCCGCCTCATCCGACGTCTGTTTCCGCCCCGCTTTTTGCTGAAAAATAGATCATGAAATATGCTATTTTTTTTTTGTCAAAAATAGAACAAAAATAGCCTCGAAAATTGCTTTCGATGAGGGCCAAACATCCCCTACTGCTGCCACCTAATAGCCGCCATCGCCGTTGCTTTTTGCTGCTTCTTGTTGGAGGTAAAATTGCTATGATAAGACTTTTGACGTCGAACGATCAAAAATAAAACCTGTACAACCAAAGTTAATTTGAAAGAATACCTTTTACTGGTCAAATCTTCAATTATGTTTTTGATTCTGAGTTGAAACTTTCGTCAGACCTTCTACTATATTCTCTTATGCGATTCTTAAATGTAGTGTGGGTTACAATCAATCAAGTACTTGTATCGGTAGAACCTGGATAGCTTTAGTCTTGAAAGATAAATTATGAAATTGGTTAAACCTACCCACATATTTATAAGGTTACAGCAGGGATCTGTGGATTAATTATGAGTAAGACTTCCAGTGAAACACAGATACCCATCAACGGTTTTCACAATTAAGTAAACCTCATAGCGGTATCTGTAATTATGGAAAACTAGCAGCGGTTTCTACAATTTTCATAAAACGCTAAATTACAGTTAACACCACTAAAGAACTATACTTGCACTCTGACCCATAATCTCAAGATCTTTTTGTATTGAGTTCCTGTTATTAAATATTTATCATTTCTTTTCACGTTAAGATTTTCGATACCCGTCAATATAATTTAATTACTGATATTTTAATTTAATTGGTATCTTTAAATTCCTTAAACACTTTCACTTAACTTATTTGACCGCCAGATAATCAAATTTAGCTGCAAGGTTTGACCCGGTCAAAACTTATAAGGTTCCTTAAGGGGGTATCGTCAATTTTGATTTTTCGGAACGTAGATTCTGTCAATAATTAATATTCACCATATAAATAATACTGCTATCCAACTCACCGGGAATATAGACACCTATAAGATCGCACCCTCTAATGAATCAAAACAACGAATATTAAATATACGCAAATTAATAATTATTTTAGGATTAAGAGTATAAGCACTATTTATAATAATCTTGGCAAGTGAATTAATTTATATAGTCAGCATAAAATTAATTACCCTATTGTGTCTCGTTTAATACATACAAAGTGTACTAGCACAGAGAGTCGGAACAATAGACGACGCTATTATCTGTTTTCCATAACCAAGACAGGCCTACTAAAATTCTGTGCTACAGTCGTACCGATGGTAGGTCCATTTTTATTTAAACTGTGAACATTAAACTTATATTCTGCAAGAACCTAAAATCTGATCTTCTGTGTGTAAGTCGTACTCTACACACCAGATTAAATACTGCACAGAATATTAGACATTCATGCATAATATTAAAGAAATGATATACATACATTACTCATAAAAATTCTCATAAAATGAAAAAAATTAATTTTAATAAAATAAAATTAAATATTAAAAATATAATTTTCAGTATACTAACCCTAACAATCTCCCACTTATACTCAAAATCATACTACCACACATCTGACTTCCATGTACTCTACATGACTATCAAAAATCTTAGTCAGTAAGCTTTTTATAAAAGGATCTGCAAGGTTGTCTACTGATGCAATCTTGATCACAACAATATTATCTCTCTATATAATTTCTCATATCAGGTGATACTTACGCTTAATGTGCTTTTCTTTCTTGTGAACCATTGGTTCTTTCGAGTTTGCAACCACTGTGCTATTGTCACAATAAAGTGTAATAGTCGACTGAACTGAAGGGACCACTTCTAGATTCAATAAGAATTTCCTAAGCCAAACGGCTTCCTTGGCTGCTTCAGAAGTTGCCACGTACTCGGTCTCCATGGTGGAATCAGTAATACAAGACTACTTGATACTTCTTTAACTTATAGCTCTACCTCCTATGGTAAACACATATCCTGAGGTAGACTTACGAAAATTCTTATCAAATTAGAAATCTGAGTCTGTGTACCCCAAAGGTACTAGACTGTCTGTCTGATAGACTAACATATAATCCTTATTCCTTTTTAGGTACTTGATTATATTCTTTACTGCAATCCAATGCTCCTACTCTGGATTAGACTGATATCTACTAACCATACCAACAACAAAGTAGATGTCGAGTCGAGTGCAAAGTACAACATACATGAGGCTTACTATTGCCGAGGCATAAGGAACCACCTTTATCTTCTTTATCTTATCAGGTGTCCTAGGACACTAATCCTTGGATAGAGTGATTCTATGCCTGAAAGGAAGAAACCATTTTTTGGAATCCTACATTCTATAATGAGAAAGGATATCATCAATATACTTTGCTTGAGATAAGCTCAATATCCTTTATTTTTGATCTCACACAAGCTTGATCCTAGAGATTTGACTGGCTTCTCCCAAGTCTTTCATATCGAACTGCCTAGATAACCATACTTTAATCGTAGATAATGTCTCCACATCATTTTTGATGAGCAAGATATTGTCTACATAAAGTACTAGGAAGATCACCACATTTTTATCACGCTTCTTCTACACACATGACTCATTCGGACTCTAATAAAAATCATAAGACTTTATGGCTTGATCAAACCGAGTGTTCTAATACCTCGATGCTTGCTTAAGTCCATAAATGGATCTCTTAAGCTTACATAACATATGCTCCTGGCCTTTTGTATTGAATCCGTTTAGTTGTATCATATAGATACACACATCAAGACTTCCATTAAGGAAAGCTGTCTTGACATCTATTTATCAGATTTTGTAATTGAAATAAGCCGCAATTGATAAGAGAATCCAGATAGATTTAAGCATGATTACTGGCAAAAAAGTTTCCTCATAATCGATCCCTTCTTTCTGAGTAAACACTGTAGGTAGGTCGTCGCTTATTAAGATCTAATTTTTTTTGAATAATAAATGCATAAATAATTATAGGCCAAGCCACTAGGGCGGATATCTTGAGTAAGCCAATATTAAGAGTAATGATGAAAGAAAGTCAATGTGAAACTTCTCAAGGTGAGTATGACACCCGAGCTACTCGTACAGTAGAACTACTCAGGTACAGTAGAGCTACTCGGGTAGTAGAGCTATACGGGTACAGTAGAGCTACTCGGGTACAGTAAACCTACTCGGGTATAGTAGACCTACTCGGGTACAGTAGAGCTATTCGTACAGTAGAGCTACTCGTATAGTAGACCTACTCAGGTACAATAGACCTACTCGTACAGAAGAGCTACATGATGTCTCGGGTTATTTGGGTACATAACTTCATTTTGGTGACAAGAATTATTTCTTCTTAACTATATAATTTAAATAATACATCCACTTGAGTCACTCATGACCTGAGCTGCTCACCCCTCTAGTAGCTCTGGTACAATCCTTCTACTCATAACTTGAGTCACTCATTCTACTCATAACTCGAGTCACTCATGACTCAAGCAACTCGTTTACTCATAACTCGAGTCACCCATGACCCGAGCTGCTCGCCTCTCCAGTAGCTCGGATATTCTTCTATTTAATCGGTGTTAACTACTCTAATCTAAGTACTCGAGTGATCACATAAACTACTCATTCCACTGATGACTTGAATATGAACGACAAAGAGGGTTAAGTATTTGAATCATACATTTCTTGACCTGAACTAATCAACAAAGCATATGTAAGTTGAAAGGCCCAAAAGACTTGCCCACTTGAGTTACTCGAGTAACTCGAGTTGATCAAGTAGGCTAATTTTACTCTATCAGTAAATCGAATATACAACTCTAAGTTACTCAAGTTACAAGAAGACCCAGACTTGACCTACTCGACTTACTGGGGATCTGAGCTGTTGGAACTCCCTAAACTCGGCCAACTAATATCGCTGTTCATCGTGTAGAGGCAGAAGATATTCCATAACTCAGACTATGAAGTGTAGCCCTGACTACGAATGAAGACATTCCATAGCCCTGACTATGAAGCGTAACCCTGACTACGAATGAAGACATTCCATAGTACAGACTGTGAAGCGTAGCCCTGATTACGACAGTATCCCTGGCTACTTGCCATGGCACAAACTATGAAGACAGCACAGACTATATTTTTACCATGGTACAGACTATGAAAACAGCACGGACTGTATTATTATCATGGCACAGACCAAGAAGACAGCACAGACTGTATTATTACCACGACACGGGTCATGAAGACAGCATAGACTGTCATGTAGCTCCGACTACCTAATCATGATGACATAGCACCGACTATGTAGCTCAACACAGACTAAACAACCAAGATATAGCACATACTATATGATTATAGATTTCTTTGAGAATCGAAAGACTGTCCCAAAGACAATGAAGATAATGGCAGTACAATCCTGCACGGAACATTGGGAGACATGTGGTTTGGTGGCTAAGGAAAGAGATTTGTCGAGCAACGAGACAAACCCACTTGACTCACTCGAGTGACCCCGAGTCACTCGACCTGAGTGGGTCGGATACTTGACGTGAGTGGGTCGGGTACCCATGTGACACTCGTCGGCCGACTTAGCTGACTTGGAATAGAACACTACTTGGTCGATTATCGGGATAGAATCTCTTGATTCCCCAAAAATTACCTTTCATGATCCGATTAGATCTCTTGGAAAAGTCTTATCTGAACTCGAACCTAACTCCTCTGAGTGCTATAAATAGGGGGATAGTCATGCTTTCGGATCAATCAAATTTTGATAGCAGAATACGTTCATACTGTCGGTACTCCAAACTCAGCTAGCCTTTCTCCTTCACTCAATCTCATCACTCTTCGTTCTGTGTTTTTGACTACTTTACAAATTTCACCTCTCGATTATTGTTTATTATTTATCTATTTCAAAAGAACCCTACATTATAAGGCGACTCCGTTGGGGTGGTGAATTTGTGAATGGTCAGCACTAAAGAGCGGATTACACACAACCGCTAAACCAGTCATGTCAGAGGGTTATTCCAATGACAACGACCGCAATGTTAAGCCTGGTGCAGAACAGTAGGTGAATCCCATCAATAACTCCGATGACCTATTTTTGGATGTGTTACAGGCTATTTAAGATGGCCAAACTAGCATCTTTAATGCTGTCGCAGGGCTAACTAATTCGATCTTGGCGGTAGTAACAAATGCCAATCGGGCAGAGGCTCCAAGCTAGAGGCTACCAACAGAGAAGGCGCCAATACATTCACAGGTGACCTCAATGGGTCAGCATCAGCCAATAAAATAGATCAGGCCCCAAGCGCAGGTTACCCCGATAATGATGTCAGGGTCTATCAACCTGGATCTCGCTCTACCTGGAATGCAGGCTCAATTTTCCATAATCGCAGATGTCCAATCAATGTTTCAGCAGGAGAGGATGAAGAGACAACAGCCATCCTTACCAGATCCGAATATCCAGTCATCTTATTCGCTGTACCTTTTAAGGGTGCCTTACCCCAAAGGATATATAGCCCTAAAATTCACAAAATTCAATGGAAGGAATGGAAATGCCAGGGAACACATGGTCAGGTTCGTCGAAACACTGGGGGCATATAGAGGAGATCATACACTGCACTTGCGGGAGTTCTCAAAGTCCTTGACGGACAGGGCGTACAGTTGGTATGTCAATCTTGCACTAGATTCGGTTATCACCTGGAAAGATATGGTCAACAAGTTCCACATGAAGTTCTTCCAAGAACATGTGAAAGTAACAACGCTCACCTTGATTCGAGAAACGCAAAGACTGGGAGATAACCTGCTCGAGAATGTCAAAAGGTTCCAAGATCTGGTTGTTGAATGTCATGATCCACCTGAAACCTCTATAATACTATCAAGATGCTAGTCAAATTGAGCTCCTTCCACACTGATGTAACACAAGTCTTAACAGCCTTTGAAAGACCGAAAAAAGGAAAAGGGAAGAGAAAAAAAAAGAAATCACCAAGAGAAGGGCTTATAGAGAAGAATGGAGTGATCGTTCGGATACTCAAAGTAATAGCTCAAACCATTGGCTAAGGAAGACGAGGAGTCACAACGACTAGGTAATAAGTGCGCGCGCGCAATATTATATATATCACACACGCGCAGGGGTCAAAATGTAGGTAGGTCGTCATTTATTAAGATATAATTTTTTTTGAAAAATAAATACATAAATAATTATGGGCTAAGCCACAAAGGCGGATATCTTGAGTAAGACAATATTAAGAGTAAGGATGAAAGAAAGTCAATGCAAAACTTCTCAAGGTGAGTATGACACCCGAGCTACTCGTACAGTAGAGTTACTCGGGTACAGTAGAGCTACTTGTACAGTAGAACTACTCGGGTATAGTAGAGCTACTCGGGTATAGTAGACCCACTCGGGTAGTAGAGCTACTTGGGTAATAGAGTTACTCGGGTAGTAGAGCTACTCGGGTACAATAAAGCTACTCGGGTAGTAGAGCTACTTAGGTATAGTATACCTACTCGGGTAGTAGAGCTACTCAGGTATAGTAGACCTACTTGGGTAGTAGAGCTACTCGGGTACAGCAGAGTTACTCGGGTAGTAGAGCTACTTGGGTTCAGTAGACCTACTCGGTTAGTAGAGCTAGTCGGGTATAGGAGATCTACTCGCATGCAGTAGAGCTATTTGTACAGTAGAGCTACTCGTACAGTAGACCTACTCAGGTACAATTGACCAACTCGTACAGTAGAGCTACATGATGTCTCAGGTCATTTGAGTATAGAACATCATTTTGGTGACATGAATTATTTCTTCTTCTTAACTACATGATTTAAACAATATATCCACTCGAGTCACTCATGACCCTAGCTGCTCACCCCTCTAGTAACTTTGGTACAATACTTCTACTCATAACTCAAATCATTCATGACTCGAGAAACTCATCTACTCATAACTCGAGTCACCCATGACCCGAGCTGCTCGCCTCTCCAGTAGTTTGGATATTCTTTTATTTAACTGGTGTTGACTACTCTAATCTAGGTACTCGGGTGATCACATAAACTACTCATTCCACTGATGACTTGAATATGAACGACAAAGAGGGTTAATTATTTGGATCATACATTCCTTGACCTGAACGAATCAACAAAGCATAAGTAAGTTGAAACGCCCAAAAGACTTGCCCACTTGAGTTACTTGAGTAACTCGAGTTGCTCGAGTAGGCTAATTTTACTCTATCAGTAAATCGGACATACAACTTCAAGTTACTCAAGTTACAAGAAGACCCAGACTTGACCTACACGAGTTATTGGGGATCTAAACTGCTGGAACCCCCTATAACTCGGCCAACTAATATCGCTGTTCATCGTGTAGAGGCAGAAGATATTCCATAGCTCAGACTATGAAGCGTATCCCTGACTTTGAATGAAGACATTCCATAGCACAGACTATGTAGCGTAGCCCTGACTACGACAGTAGCCCTGACTACTTGCCATGGCACAGACCATGAAGACAGCACAGACTGTATTGTTATCATGGTACAAACCCTGAAGACAGCACATACTATATTATTACCATGGCACAGACCATGAAGACAACACTGACAGTATTATTACCTTGACACGGGTCGTGAAGACAGCACATACTGTAATGTAGCTTTGACTACCTAATCATGATGACATAGCACCGACTATATGGCTCAGCATAGACTAAACAACCAAGATATAGCATATACTATATGATTATAGATTCCTCTGAGAATCGAAAGACTGTCCTAGAGACAATGAAGACAATGGCAGTACAATCCTACACGGGACGTTGGGAGACATGTGGTACGGTGGCTAAGGAAAGGAATTTGTCGAGTTACGAGACAAACCCACTCGAGTTACTCGAGTGACCCCGAGTCACTCAACCTGAGTGGGTCGGATACTTGACCCGAGTGGGTCGGGTACCCACGTGACACTCGTCGGCCAACCTAGCTGACTTGGAATAGAACACTACTTGGTCGATTATCGGGATAGAATCTCTTGATTCCCTAAAAATCACCTTTCATGATCCGATTAGATCTCTTGGAAGAGTCCTATCTGAACTACAACATAGCTACTCTGAGTGCTATAAATAGGAGAGAGAGTCATGCTTTTAGATCAATCAGATTTTGACAACAGAATACATTCATACTGCCAGTATTCCGAACTCAGCTAGCCCTTCTCCTTCACCCAATCTCGTCTCTCTCTGTTCTGTGTTTTTTACTACTTTACAAATTTCACCTCTTGATTATTGTTTATTATTTGTCTATTCCAAAAGAATCCTACATTATAAGGCGACTCCGTTGAGGCGATGAATTTGTGAATGGTCAACACTAAAGAGCGGATTACACACAACTGCTAAACCAGTCATGTCAGAGGGTCATTCCAATGGCAATGACCGCAATGTTGAGCCTGGCGCAGAACAGTAGGTGAATCCCAACAATAACTCCGATGACTTGTGTCTGGATGCATTACAGGCAATTCAAGATGGCCAAACTAGCATCCTGAACGCTATCGCAGGGTAAACTAATTCAATCTTGGCGGTAGTAACAAATGCCAATCGGGCAGAGGCTCCAAGCAAGAGGCTACCAACAAAGAAGGCGCTAATACATCCACAAGTGACCTTAATGGGTTAGCATCAGCCAATAAAACAAATCAGGCCCCAAGCGCAGGTTACCCCGATAACGATGTCAGGGTCTATCAACCCAGATCTTGCTCTACCAGGAACGCAGGCTCAGTTTGCCACGATCGTAGATGTCCAGTCAATGTTTCAGCAGGAGAGAATGAAGAGACAACTGCCATCCTTACTAGATCAGGATATCCAGTCACCTTATCCGCTGTACCTTTTAAGGGTGCCTTACCCCAAAGGATATACAGCCCAAAATTCATAAAATTCGATGGAAGGAATGGAAACACCATGGAACACGTGGTCAGGTTCATCGAAACACTGGGGGCATATAGAGGAGATCATACACTACACTTGTGGGAGTTCTCAAAGTCCCTGACGGACAGGGCGTACAGTTGGTATGTCAATCTTGCACCAGGTTCGGTTATCACCTGGGAAGATATGGTCAACAAGTTCCACATGAAGTTCTTCTAAGAACATGAGAAAGTAACAACGATCACCTTGATTCGAGAAATGCAAAGGCTGGGAGATAACCTGCTCGAGAATGTCCGAAGGTTCCAAGATCTGGCTGTTGAATGTCATGACCCGCCCGGAACCTCTGTAATACTATCAAGCCACTAGTCAAATCGAGCTCCTTCCACATTGATGTAACACAAGTCTCAACAGCCTTTGAAAGACCGAAAGAAAAGAAAAGGGAAGAGAAAAAGAAATCACCAAGAGAAGGGCTTATAGAGAAGAATGGAGTGATCATTCGGATAGTCAAAGTAATAACGCAAACCATTGGCTGAGGAAGACGAGGAGTCACAACGACTAGGTAATAAGTGCGCGCACATGATATTATATATATATTACATGCGCACAGGGGTCAAAATGTAGGTAGGTCGTCACTTATTAAGATATAATTTTTTTTTGAATAATAAATACATAAATAATTATGAGCTAAGCCACTAGGGCGGATATCTTGAGTAAGCCAATATTAAGAGTAAGGATGAAAGAAAGTCAATGCGAAACTTCTCAAGGTGAGTATGACACCCAAGCTACTCGTACAGTAGAGCTACTCGGATACAGTAGAGCTAGTCGTACAGTAGAACTACTCGGGAATAGTAGGGCTACTCGGGTAGTAGAGCTACTCGGTTATAGTAAACCTACTCGGGTAGTAGAGCTACTTGGGTAATAGAGCTACTCAGGTATAGTAGAGCTACTCGGGTAGTAGGGCTACTCGTACATTAGAGCTACTCGGGTACAGTAGACCTACTCGAATAGTAGAGCTACTCAAGTATAGTAGACCTACTCGCGTACAATAGAGCTATTTATACAGTAGAGCTACTCGTATAGTAGACCTTGTAGACACCCCAATTTGTCCCCGCCCAATCTTAGGCGAATTCGATGATAAAAACAAGTGGAATAATGCCTCAGTTTGATCCTCGAAAAGTGATCCAAGCTCGGTATTTGAACCCGAAACCTTCAAACCAATAAAATTTTATCGAACCATCGAAACTTGCTGCCCAAGTAAAGTGACCGCCATATTCATTGTGGCGACCGCCAATAGAACCTCTTGAAAACCCTAGCCAAACGTGGCGACCGCCAACTCCCATCATGGCGA
>JAULJZ010118641.1:0-11295 GCA_032270985.1 Heliamphora pulchella
GGGGGTAGGCGAGATGGTCTGACGGTGATAGGTTCTGATGGGTGGCGGCTAGGGTTAGGGTTAGGGTTAGGGTTAGGATTTTGCCACTGATGGGTAGGATTAGGGTTAGGGTTTCGTGATGGCTAGGGTTTCTTGGCTCTGATACCATGTTAGAAAATAGAGAGATAATATAGGAAAGCGTGTATCACATTGTGGGATGTGCACGCGTATTTATTAAGCACCGAAGACATACTATAGATACCGTGGGCATCCCCACAGGATATTATTAATACTAAATATATTTAACAGAACCATGAGCAAATGTTTTGGAAAATTGGGTTTTGACATAGGGTGGTTAGGTCCATGTACGTCATGAACCGTGTCATGTCATGAGCCGTTTACCCAGATAGGGTGCATATGGAAAAGTGATGTATGGAAACGTAGTATATAGAAACGTTATGGTACCTTGTGAGGAAATTGTGATTATTTGGAGTGGATGTTTTGGTCCATGTACGTCATAAGCCATGTCATGTCATGAGCTGTGTACCTAAATAGGATGCGCATGAGAACATAGTGTATGAGAACATGGTGTATGAGAGCGTTACGGTACCTTGTGAGGAAAAATTGTGTGGTGATTTTTTGAGTGTGTTTTTTGGTCCATGTACGTCATGAGCCGTGCAATGTCACGAGTCGTGTCACGTCATGAGCCGTGTACATAGCAAAGGGTGTGTATGGGAACGTGATGTAGGAGAACATAGTACATAGGAATGTCACGGTACCGTAAAATGGAAAGAATGAAACAAAATTGGGATGGGACGGGCTCTCTTGTGCGAGACCTTAGAAGTAGTTATTGCATGTTGACGTGAAACAGAGTTTGAACGGTTCTCCTTATCATATTGTTGGTTTTCATGCTTTTGTTCTTGTTTATAATACTCTCTAATATGTGGCTTGAGGGTAGAATGTCAGGGTATTGTCGGTGTTTGTTTTTCCTACTGGACTTCGCAGCTCATGGCGTTTTATACCAGGTGAAGATGAGGTCGAGGAAGAAGCAATAGCGGAAGAAGAAATAACAGAAGAAGATGTGGAGACCTGGCTTGCGCAACCTTAGTGCTTTTGAAGGGTTTGACTCAGTAGTATTGTAATAAGCTATTGGAGATTATTGAACTTTAGTTAAATTTGTAATTATCTTTTCAAAATCCGTTATGTTAAATCGGTATCAACTACTTTAAGAAAAAAAAATATATGGTATTTTTGGATGTTAAAAGAAAAGATTAAGATATTTTTCCAAAATAATGTCTCTGAAATTCGAGGCGTTACACTAACTGTGAACGAATATGTAATATGTTTTCCTTTTTATTGGTAGTTTAGTCTTTTGGGTTTCTAGGGTTAGCCTATATAACCTCTTTGTAATTTTGGATTACACAATGATAATGCAACTGACGTTTTTGTTCTTCTTCCAAAGTCGCATGGTATCAGAGCCAACTTAAAAACCCTAGCAAGTTGTCGAGAGCCCAGTCATCGCCAGAGTATGTCGTTCGGACCCTAGTTGCCGTTGGAGCTTAGTTATCACGCACCAGCGAGGCTTGGTCGATCGTGCAAATCGCCGACCATTGCAACCTTAGTCCCGATCCATCTTTCTCACCTCCCTCAACCCTCGTCGATCTGTATTCCATCATCAGCGATCATTGCAACTTCAGTCCCGATCTGTCTCTCTCATCTCCCTCGACCCTCGCTAGACTCTTCTGTTTCTCTCTTTTCCGACAAACCCCAACATGAAGCCCTCCTTTTCGATGTGAAACGGACCTAAACCTGACCTGCAGCTCACTCTGCTGCAGAGTGTTAGTTCTGTGTTCTTGGAAATCTTGGAAGAGGTAGTTCTGTGTTCTTGGAAATCTTGGAAGTGCTGGTTTGGTATGTGGCATGGTCTTTAGTTATTGGTTGATTCTAAACTTGAACTCCCTTCATTTTCAACATGTCTGAAGATAAGATGCAAGCTATTAACATTTGATTAAAGTGGTGATAATTATTCCTATTGGTCCTGTGTTATGAAAAATTTCATCGTATGCAAAGGGATGTGAGGTTATGTCACAGGTTCTACTATACAACCTATTGATTCGACAGATAAAGAACATGAAACTGCAGTCGCAATATGGGATAAGGAAAATGCTCAAATTCTTACTTGATTTCACAATTCTGTACAATCAAGAATAGGTATGAATTTTTCTATGTATAATAATGCAAAAGAAAGTATGGGACTATTTGAACACTATGTATCTCGAACCTAACTTTGCTAAACAGTACGAACTTAAGATGTCCATTCGAAGTGCCAGTTCCATATAGAGAGAGAAATCTATACATGAATTTTACAATAAAATGAATTCTTATTGAGATCAACTTGCTCTTATAGAACCACTTAATGTGCAGTTACTGGATAGTTACGTTAAATATCAGGAAAAACAATGGCTAATTCAGTTTCTTATGGCTCTTCGAAATCAGTTTGAGCCTCTTCATGGAGCTATTCTACACCGGTTTCTTTTACCCTCAGTTGATGGAGCCATTCATGAACTTATTTTCAAGGAGACTAGATTCAAAGTGACTTGTGTTGCAATACATTCCCCGGATGTTTTGCTACTCCATCCGCTCTGCCTAGTGTTTATTCGCCACCCCTTATTCCTACTCCAGCTTCTCATTTGATTCAGGCTATTGGAAACCCCAAACCTGATGTTGTCATGGATGAGTGCAGCTTTTGTCACCAAAAGGCGCATTGGAAACATATATGCCCTAAGCTTCTGCAACCAAAGGGATGCAGTTCTTCTCACTCGTCCACTATATTTCGGCCACCTAAGCAGTCCTCTCGCCCTCTTGCATCCATTGCAACATCTGTCTCTCGGAATATCCCTTCTCCTGAGATGCAGTCTATGTTTAAGCAGTTCCAGCCTTACATGGCAGCCACCTAGGGGTTTCAACAACAAGTTTCTGCTATGACCACTAGTCAGTTAGCTTTACATGGTTCTTATACTACAAGTATCTTACCTACCACGTGGATTTTTTATTCTAGTTGCTCTCATCATATGACTGTAGATTCTTCCCTTCTTAGTTATTGTAGTTCTCCTTCATCCCCTATCACTATTGCTATTGCAAATGGCTCTCCTATACATGTTGTTTCTGCTGGTTCAATTCTCCCCACCCCTCCTCGTTCTTATCAATCCCTAATGTCTTTTATGTTCGTCAATTATCTCTAAGTAGTCTTTTTATTAGTCAATTGTCCGACTTTGGTTTTGGACGTAATTTTTTCCTCTCTTGGTTGTGTTGTACAGGATCGAGAGTCCAAGAAACGGATTGAGATCGGCGTAGAGTTGGTGATCTTTATGTCCTGGAGAGCTTACACATTTTTACAGAGTCTTCTTCTACTGCTATGTCTTCATTTTGCTTAAATCAAAATTCTTCTCTTTTTTATCTTTGGCATTCTAGATTAGGCTATTTATCTAATGAGCATTTGAAACTTTTGGTTAAGTTTGGTCTTTTGGGAAATATTTCAGTTTATAACATTTTAGAGAGCAGCAGTTGTAAGTTTGCCAAAATGTCTACTTTACCTTTCAATAAAAGTCTTTATTTTTTCTTCA
Source organism: Heliamphora pulchella (assembly GCA_032270985.1). Classification (NCBI taxonomy): domain Eukaryota; kingdom Viridiplantae; phylum Streptophyta; class Magnoliopsida; order Ericales; family Sarraceniaceae; genus Heliamphora; species Heliamphora pulchella. The sequence continues at coordinate 3,603 of JAULJZ010118641.1, forward strand.
CCCTTTCAAATTGTTCATATTGATTTGTGGGGCCTTTCCGCAGTGGTGACAAAGAGAGGTTCTATGTATTATATATGATTTATTGATGATTACAATTGGTTTACATGGGTGTATTTAATGACACAAATCTGATTTTTAGAAAATCTATCATTCCTTTCACTCTATGGTTCAAAATCAATTCTCAACATCTGTCAAAATTTTTTGCTTACTTAGGTGGGGAATATCTTCTTTCAGAGTTTACCGAGTACTTGGCTTCTAACGGGACTATTCAACAATTCTCTTGTTTTGAAACTCTTGCCCAAAATAGTAGTGCTGAACGAAAACATCGACATTTACTCGATACTCCCAGTCCCTTTTTCTCTCTTCCTTTGTTTCGTCTCTGGGGCGAAACTGTCCTTACAGTCGCTTATCTTCTGAATTGGGCGCCCACTCCACTTCTCTCTGGGCTTCTCCTTATGAGAGGCTTTATCTTTGTGTTTAGTGCTACTTGTTTTGTCCTTCTTCCTAAGAAGCGTGATGGTAATAAACTTAGTGCTTGGCGTGCCTTACGTGTTTTCTTGGGTTATAGTATTAATCAAAAAAGCTATCGATATTATGATCTTGTGACTAAAAAGTCGCATATGTCAATCATGTCACTTTTCTTAAGTGCTTGCCTTATTACACACTTCCTCCCAAAACTGCATCAATGCTCAAAGAGAATTTGATTCATATAAATCCTTTTCTTTTTGTTGTCCCTTTTGTGGAGTACTCTTCTACTCTTGAGTTATCTACATTCCCTCTGTTGTGCCCGTCGATGTCCCTATTGATGGGCCCTTTGTTGTCCCTTCTGCTCTTCCTCGCTCTACTCCTCTCACTCCCATTCCTAAGATTTATTCTTGTTGCCATGCAGCACCCCCACCCTAGCTCTCTTTAGCTTTACTCTCTCTCTGCCTGCATCTCTAGACTCTGATTCGCTTGAACATCGGATCCCACTCGTGATCGTCACCTTCCGTCAAGTTACTTGGTTTTATTAATACTTGTTTCTCTTCTTCATATCGTACCCTTTTATTTCGTATTCATACTTATTTTGAGCCCAAGTCCTAAAAAGAAACTTCTAATGATCCCAACTGGGTCAATGTCATGAATGATGAACTCACCGCTCTGGCAAAAACTCAAAACTTGGGAGTTGGTTCTTCTTCCTGATGGTAAAAATCTTATTGGTTGCAAGTAGGTCTATAAAGTAAAGACTCATTTTGATAGGTCTTTAGAGTGCTATAAAGCTTGCTTAGTTGCTAAGGAATTCTCTTAGGAGTATGTGATTGATTATGAAGAGACCTTTGCCGCAGTTGTGAAGATGACAACCGTCCACACTTTTTCAATTAGATGTCAATAACGCATTTCTTAATGGTTACATTTCCAAAGAAGTTTACATGTGGCCTCCTCTAGGTTTATCTCACCCTACTGGACTTGTTTATCGCTTAGTTGCACAATCCTCCTACTGAGGTGACGAATTTGTCTCGAAACCTCGCTCCGGTGCTCTAAAATAAGAATCTTGTAACAACCTCGCTCCCATCGAGAGAGAACCTCGCTCCCAACTAAGATAAAACCTCTCAAACATATAAATTCCCAAATAACAAAATAAAAGTGAAAAAATAAGAAAAAATCTACAGAATTAATAAGATTATAGAATAAAATTAACTCAAATATATTTTAGTATTTTACATTTATAAAATATTTATTTATATATACAAAAAATAATTTGTATTTGACACTAATTCACAGCATTTATTCTTATTTTAACATATATTATAATTAAATAAAAATATTCATAGAATATATAAAATATATAAATGTTCCTATAGGCGCTCCCAATCTTAGACTCTTCTGTATGACCTCGCTCCTACTTCGTGCAACTAAGGTTTATCGTCTTCATCATTCTCTCTATGGCCTTACGCAGTCTTCTCATTCTTGGTACAAATGCTTTTAATCGATTGTTCTACAAATTGGTTTCCATCCTAATACACATGACTCTGCTCTGTTTACTCGGCATACCCTCTAGTGGTTTAGTTCTTCTTTTGTTATATGTGGATGATATGGTCATTACTGACTCTGACTCTGTTGCTATAAATGAGGTGAAGCTCTAGTCGTTTCAAGTGTTTGAAACGAAAGATTTGGACAGGTGATATCTTTGATCACAAATCCACATCTGGTTTTTGCATCTTTCTAGGAAACTTTTTTATTTCATGAAAAAGCGAGAAACAATCTATTGTCATTGAAGCAATTTATTGTCATTGAAGCCAAGTGTCGTGCTATGACCCATGCTACTGCTGAAATCGTTTGGCTTCGTTAACTTCTCTTGAATATGAGTGTTTCCCCTGAGTCCTTTACACCTTGTATTGTGACAAAAAGAGAACGGTTCAAATTGCTCATAATTCGGTATTCCATTAGCACACGAAGCATATTAAAATTAATTGTCATTTTGTTCGACGCCATCTTCAATCCGGCACTATTACCCTGTCATTTGTTCCATCCTCGCTGCAGTTAGTTGATTTCTTCACTAAGACTCATAAAACGATTCATTTCTGTTTTCTTCTTGACAAACTATCAACGCTCTCTGCACTCACACCCTGAGTTTTCAGATTTTAACATAAATATGTAATATGATTTCCTTTTTATGGGTAGTTTAGTCTTTTGGGTTTCTAGGTATAACCTATATAACTTCCTTGTAATTTCAGATTACACAATAATAACACAACTTTACGTTTTTGTTGTTCTTCCAAAGTCACACTAACCACAAATTATCCAACAATCGTAATAATTATATAAAAATAAAGAAAAAACTCACGAAAACTTTAGTTCAATCAAACAGTTCAGTAAACTTGGTCACTCATATACTGAAAATAAGTTTATTCAGTCACCTGACAGGTGCAATACCCGCTTTCCGATTGGTTCAAACTAAGAGTTTCATTTTTAATCACCGCTGAAAAAGTGGGTATCGTGAATAAAATGGGACACCTCATATCCCCAATCCTCGAAATTTGGACAAAATTGAAACGCTAAGTAAAGAAACACAAACAACCCAACAGCGCATCGACCTTGATATGGAGGGTGCCGCCACCAAATTCACTGCCGCTCTTGTTGTGGAACTCCACCCACGCCCTGTTCTTGTAGAAACAAGCCCCCTTCCACTCCAAGGTGTCGTTTGGGGACGAAACGGCGCCGACGAAACTGGGCAGAATATCGATTGGACGGTAGAGAGAGTTGAGAATGGGCCACGAGACTGATCTTGGCAACAGCGGCAGTATGTCTTTCGGACGAAACGGCGGTTTCAGGCCGCGTGCGTGTGGTGTGAATAGACACGATATGGTGAGGAAGGTGAGGACGAAATGGGTTGCAGAGAGAAGAGGGGAGGAAGAAGGTGACATGGTGGTGGAAGGGACGAACTATTCCGGGAGACGGAGAAGTTTTAGAGAGAGAGAGGGGGGGGGGGGAACGATTGGCGTCTCTCTCTCTCGCCGCCGCTTCACTTTCTTTTACGCATCCAGCAGACGGACAATACTGTCGTTCTGTAAATAATTCGACGTAAATAATAGGAATTAACGCCTATTTGTGATAAATAACCTAATTTTTGTTGTGTTAATTTTCCCGGTAATGCTTATATTTACTATTTTTTTATTTTAATTTTTTTATAAGCTCTAAACAATTACATTTTTAATAATCATTTTTATTTTAACAAAAATATTAATAATTTTTAAAATTTATTAAATTTTTGTAAACAGAGAAAATTTATTTTCACTTTTTATGTAAACAAAATCTCATTCTATCTTTTTTTATTCACCACTTTCAGTTGTTATTTTCGGCCACCACCTCCAATCATTGCGTGCGACCACCACATTAGTTGCCTCCTTTAGTGATCACAACCGATCACCTCCTTCGGCCACCACTTCCAACTACTACTTTTGACTACTATTATTATCTTTTGCTATCGTCACCGATTATTATTTCAAGTCACCACTTTCGACCACAGCCTCCAACCACCACTTCCCATCACTATATTCAAAACCTCGCCTACTACAAATATGTTTTTGTAAACAAAAAAATAAAAAATTATAAATGTTATCAAATCGGGTGTGATTTTATTTTTGCTATTTCTTTGATACAAGTTCTATTGACAATTAGATTATTTTATTAATTTTAAATTTTAAATTTTATTTTTTATACAGACTATTTTACTCTGCTTTTAGTTAGAATGAGATATAAAAAATAAAACATAGAGAGAGAGAGAGAGAGAGAGAGAGAGAGAATATGGAGATTTCATAAAAAAGTAAAGAAATATTATACTAGTTAATTAAGAATATCTTTTTTTGTAACTCAAGGTATTTGGCGGTTTTTTTGCGCATTTTAACTAATTCTTAGGAAATCAATCACATCATCCACTTAAAAAGCCTGTGTTTGAACTTTTTGTTAGTGATTTTTAAATTTTTTGACTTTTTTGAAAAAAAAAATTAAAAAAAAATAGATGTCAAATTATGTAGAAAAAATAGAAAAAAAATAAAAAAAAACCATTTAAGCCAAATCAGTTAGTTTTTTATGACTTTTAAGCTAAAAAGCCTTTTAGAAGAAAAAAGTCAACATAATTAAATCATAATTCCAAAGCATCTAAATACTAATTTCAAGAATTTTCTATTCAACCCCTGTCGCTTTCTACAAAACAATAATGTCGATATTTGATAACTTATTTTGATTAGTACCAACCTTATATAATTGTTACCAAAAAAGGTAACTTTGTATAGTTTAAATAAAAATAAAAAAGTAAATCTTTTTACCCAATCAACTAATTTAAAAAAGACTATTTTAGAAATTAATTATCAAATAACCTACTTCGAATTTAATTTAACTTGTTGACTAAAAAAAAAAGCTAGCTTTCAATTTAGCTATCAATTAGGCCCTTATACAATAGCTTTGAAACATCATATAATATTATATACATGACATTTTTATTTAATTGTGCAAAATAAAATAAAATAAATTTATACTAAAGTATTTTAATTATGTTACGTGATATTTAAAAAGACCAATTAATTGTCCAAAACTTTCAAAAGTATTAATGGCCCATTTTGGCTTCTTTCAACCACACCATGAGAAGATTTCCCTAAGGAGATTTCTCCAAGCAACTTGGCATAAATATTGAATATTCCTTGCTACATCAACGATTCCACCCGGATGCTTCAAAGTGTTACCGTTAGGTTTCTTTGCCAATTTGACTTTAATTTAATTTTTTTATTTAAATTTATATTAAATTAAATAAATAAAAAATTCAAAATAACTTTAAATTAAAAAACAATAAGCCAAAAAAAACTTAAAATATTATAAAGATAATATTAAAATATAAAATTACCATTTAAATTAATCTATTCTCTTTTCTATTTTTTTTTCTCTCTATCCCACCTCTCTCTCTCTCTCTCTCTCTCTCTCTCTCTCTCTCTCCCAACACGTGTGGGGGAGGGGTGAGATTGGACAATTTTATACTCTAATATTACTTTTATAATATTTTTAGGCTCTTTTTTTATTTTTTTCATTGACTTCTTTATATCTTTTATTTTCTTAAATTGAGTATCTCTTGAGATAGTTATTAGTAATTTTATTTATTTATTTTTATTTTATTTTAATTTTTTAGTTTTTTAAGATTTTACTTTTACATTATTTACATTTTTTGTTCTATTTTTTTTTACCTAAATTAGTTAGAATTAAGTTCTAATATTAACTTTTTACTTTGCAATTTTAATAGTGACTTTTTTTATTTTTTATTTTTTTCTCTTAGATTATCCATTTTACCTTTTTTTCCTTTTTGGTATTATTTAATTTTTTATAAGGGCAAGATTGCCATTATGCTTAATCTTTGTCTTTCTATTTTATAAAACAAAAACAAACATATGAGTGAACTAACAAAGGAATATATAATGCAATATATATTTAATCATAAGACTATTAGTCATAGAAAACTTAATCATTTCCAATCCTATCCTCCTGTACAAACATGGCCTATATAGACAAGAGGCTATGGTGAGGACGTTACAAATTCCATTGACTCTGCACATGATCATTTCCAATCCTATCCTCCTGTGCACATGAATCTTATTTTTACTATTTATTTTGGAATAAGTTCTATTGACAAATTAACTATTTTATTACGTTTTGATTTTAAATTAATTATTTATATAAATTATTTTACCATTTTTTTCATTAGAATGAGATATAAATAATAAATAAGAGAGAAAACATTTGAAGAGAAAAAGAGAGAAAAAAGAAATATATAGAAATAATAAAGATGAGAGAGATTGTTGGAGAGAGAATATATATATATATATATATTTAAAATTTTCACATCAAAATATATAAAATAAGATCTATATTAAATAAAAAATAAAAAATAAAAATTTCTCATATTTACAAAAAAATGAGAACTTTTTAATTTTCACAAAATTATGTTAGTTTTATTTTTTGAAGTATGATATGTCTTATTTTTTAACATTGATTAGCCTAAAAAAAGTGTAGATTTGGAAGCTCTTATTTAAAAAATGAGAAATGTTTTACTGAAAATAAAAATCATCATTTTTTTATTTTTTGACAAAAAATAACTTATCATTTTCTCCTTAAATATAACGAGAATCGTTTTTTTTTAGACTCATTACTGTCTAAAAATTAGATAAAACTTATAATATATTAAAAAATCATTTTATTTGGTTCCTTATTGTGATTTGTTTACTAGTTTAAAAATATAAAATTTCTCATTCCCCATTTTTGTAAATGAGAAAATTATCATTTTATTGCGAAAATGAGAACTTTTTAATTTATTTTAAAAAAAATCTTATATTCAATATAGATCTTGTTTTATAGATCTCGAAGTTTCTAAAAATAAAAATATTATTAAATATGAATACATATATTAAAAATTATACAATTTAAAATTTTAAAAATATAAATTAATTGCATAAAGGAAATCTCTCTCTCTCTCTCTCTCTCCGCCCCCCTCTATTCTAATTAAGGTTACTTTCAAAAAATGATAAGAAAAAATGACTTATTAGAATATAAGTTTTCTAGTTTGACTTATTCCTAAATATTTTAGTGAAATAGAATTTGTGGCCGGAGCTCTCTAAAAAATATAACAATTCTCCAACCACGTTTGTAGTTGATATTGTATAAATTAGAAACATAATATAAAAATCAAAAGAAGTATCAAATGATCAAAATTGACGGATGCAATATAATAACTCATTCAACTGGAGTAAAGAAAAAAAATTTTAAATTTTTTTTTAAAAAAAGAAACCCTTTAAAAGAATTAACATGAAACGAGGTAATAAATTTCAAAAATAAAACAAAAAGAAAAATAAGGAAACCAGAAGAACCAAACTAAGTAGAATATTAAAGTTAGTGAGAGATGATTTTTTTTCTTTTTTAAGAACTATTGAAATGTAAGTTCAAATAATTTTTACAAAACAAATACTTTGTATATTATTAGTTCGTAAAAGTTATTGGATACACAAATTATCATCTATAGACATAATTATACTTCATGAGTATTTTCATAAATTCTTGAGATTTTAAATAAGAAATTTTATGAGCAAATAAATTTAAATTATTAATTCATTAATCTATAAATACACAGTGAAAATATTTATGAAATAAAGTAGAACTCAAAGATTACAGAAAATGA
>JAULJZ010118652.1:0-11294 GCA_032270985.1 Heliamphora pulchella
GGTTCTTCTTACCGAACTTAGGTTCGAGATTTCGTTTCTTTTGAGATGTTCTTTCTTTTTTATTCATATCTTGAGTTCGGGTTATTACACCACCCAACACATAACCCGACATCCACTCATATGGACAATGAACAACCCACAAAACCAAGCCTAACTAGAAAGCCAACATCGCTCAAGCGCTCAACCACCGCTTAAGCGGTCCCCTACCGACGTAGCATATTGCCACAACCCCGCTCGAGCGCACAACCACCGCTCGAGCGGTCACCCACCGACCCAACTCTTGGCCACCAGCCCGCTCGAGCGCACAACCACCGCTCGAGCGGTCAACGCTAGGAGGAAACCCAAACCAAGAAACACAACCAAACCCCTGCACGCAACGATGCACAAACCACCACGAGCACAACCGTGGACCAAAAACCCGCATCTAACCATGCACGTCACCCCTGAGGGTGGCACCTAACAAACACCCGAGGCTATGACACGACCCCCAACGCCACAACACAACCAATAAAACTCCAAAAAGAATCCAACAGTATATTTTAGTAAACTAATCCCACATATCAATCAACTGAATACTGTTGGAAACCAATTGGAAACCAAGGGACCAACCACCAACACATCATAACCCCAGACCAACACATGCCCAACACGGCCAACACAAACCCACACACGCCCAACACGGCCAACACGGAACCACACACTCCCAACATGGCCAACACGGACCCACACACGCCCAACCCGACCAACACTGAACCACACACGCCTAACACGGAAAACATGGACCCACACACGCTCAACACGGCCAATAAATCACAAACAAACTCCCAAGGCCCTGACACAACCAACACGGACTCACGCACGCCCAACACGGCAAACACAAACCCACACAAACCTACGACGCCCACACGCGTCCAACACAAGCCCACGACTCTCCAATACACCAAACACAAACCCACGACGCCCCAAGAAACAAGAAACTTGGTAAGAAGGGGCAACAAGGATGAAAAATAACTTTTTCCCAAACATTCGACCCAAAACGGGTGAAAAACGGTTAAGAAATTTTAACATACCGTCACTATTTTTATCAGAACTTTTTCCACAAAAAGAATTTACTTGTGAGAGAGATTTCATTGGAAAGAAGACTTCCGGGGCTTCAATTTGAGTACAAGAACAACCCAATCCCAAGTCTAGATGAGGGAGATATGATCAAAACAAAACAGCCTTGCGCAGCTAGTCTGCTCGAGCGAGCTACCACCCGAGAAAAATCCAGATTTTTCTGTTTTTGAGTTCCAAGCCCCAAAACTCTCAAACCCTCACTATGATGTTTCAAAACTCACATAAACCTACCAATTCGCATATTATTGACACACACGGACATACACGAACTCAAAACCTCAAGAACCAACGAACGAAAAACCTCAAAACCCAGTTCATCCAACCGAAAACAACATAAAAACGGTTTTAAACCAAAACCCGATCTTTAAATCAATTTTTTATGCATTTTTAACTGGTAAAAACATATACGATTACACGTGGCACCCTTAAAAGACATGAGAGTCTAGGATCCTACCTCGTTGAGTAAAAAACTTGACGCCTCGATCCACGTGCAAAACCAAGCTTCGTCGAAATGAAATTCTGTCTGAATAAACACGTAGCCCACCAGGCCAATAGCAAAAATCCGCTGTTGGATCGTCAAAAATCAAGCCCCAGGCCCCCGAGAAGTTAGAGAGAAGGCAGACAGAAAAAGGAGGAAACTTAGTGGAAAAGATTTGAAAATATCTTTTGAAAATATCTAACTCCAGATATTTATAGGCCTCCAAAATATTTTTTTTTAAAAATTTTTGAAATTCGCACCGCAATGCCCCACAGACCCTGGAACCTGCCCCGCATACATATCTAAGCCCGAACATGCATAAAAACACATATAAACATGCTAAAGCAAAATGCCTAAACGTGCGTCGAAAAACGCCAAAAAAGAAAACGGGTCAGGGTCTCACAACTCTACCCCCTTAAAGGAATTTCGTCCCCGAAATTCAGCACAAGTTCAAAAAGAAACAACCACGTCGATCACCATCGACACAGGCACGAGAGATAGTCAGTCAAACCATTCTTAGGATATAGTCAAATAAGGTCAGGCATCCTAAACAACGGCTAACTATCTCAAAGACACGGGATCTACAACTCACCCCAACCACACATCCTCACCAACCGCTGTCTCAACACAGCCCACCACCCACGGAGTCTACCACCAACTCCATACCCACGGCCACAGCCTCGAACACAGCCTCGCCCTCTCTGCACAGACATTACGTCTATATAAACAGAAAGACAGAACATAAGATGCAACACATCGCATGAACATAAACACTAACCACGTAAGCATACTAACACATAGCCACATAGGTTCATGCAAAACAAACCCCATATACCGAGGAGAACCAACAACAATGACGCGTCAATCTAAACAACCTACTCGGATTCCTTACTAGAAATCACATCAGCTAAATGCATTTCTAACTTGGCTCCCAAGTTCGTTAATCCAAACGCCCAAAGGTTGGACTAATCAATCCCACAGTTCAACCCCCATGCTCACATATACACATCATTCACATATTTAACATGTCAACACATTCATGTTATCAAAGCATCTAAACACATGCAGTCAAGAACACGCAATCAACCTCACACGGCGATGCACCCTCTTCCCACGGCTCTTAGGTATTCGAACCTAGAGCTCTGATACCAATTTGTCACGCTCCAAACTCTGGGTCACGTGAAACACCCATAAGTAACCAAATATAATACTTAACCCGAGAATACACTCTCAATATAAAACATACATGCATTATATATATCTGACAAACGGCTTACATTACACGGTTCCAACACTGAAAAAATATGTAAACATACATGATACAGAAAAAACCAAAAAAGAAGACTACAGATCTTTTGCCTCTCTAGCAACCCCGAATCAACCTGCGTGACCGGCACCTGAAAAATATTTCAAATCCCATACCGTGAGCCAAAGCTCAGCAGAAACTAGACAAGCATGCAATATAATCTAAACATGCTAGGAAAACGAGGTGCAATTTTTGACTCTTTCAAGCCATTAAAACAACTTTCACAAGCAACGGAAAAGTAAGGACAAAAACCATTTTTGACTCACAAGAGCCTTGAAAACTATTATTTTGTGTTACGACTCCCTCAGGTCATAAATAACAGTTTAAAATTGGTTTATCCATTCTGATATGCATTTCATGCAATCCATGTATCTTCTTGGACTTTCACCGAGGGACCGCAGCCCCCGTCTAATGCATCTTCTAGGACTTTAACCGAAGGATCGCAGCCCTAACGCATCTTCTTGAACTTTTGCTAAGGGACCGCCGCCCTAACGCACGCGTCTTCTCGGCCTCCAGCCGAGGGACTGCCGCCAAAATCGCCGCCCCAACACACGCGTCTTCTTAACCTCCAGCCGAGGGACCGCCCCAACACACGCCTTGTTAACCAATGTTAACATTCATAGAACCACATGTTCATCTATCCCATTCCATACACCTATACATAAGTAAACTAAGGTTTAAATGCATAAAACCACGTACTATCACTATGTTTCACAACCCACGTCACATGCTACACATGTGACTCACACAACACTTGCAAACCATGCAACATACACCACATGCATCCATTCCTCATATCCCACATATGGATGCCTATAAAACCTCTAAGTTTTAGAGCATAAAACCACATTACACGTAACGATATCAAGCCATGTAATTTCTCTACATAATCCGTACATAAATAAACTACAGCTACAAATGTACAAAGCCAACTATAAATGCACATAGCGATATATAACTTCATATCATGACGCCACCCGTCACGTAACCCGACATCCACTCACATAGACAACCAACAATCCACAAAACCAAGCCTACCTAAAAGGCTAACATCGCTCAAGCGCTCGAGCGCTCAACCACCACTCGAGCGGTCCCTTACCGACATAGCACACTGCCACAACCCCGTTCGAGCGCACAACCACCGCTCGAGCGATCACCCACCGACCGAACTCTCGACCACCAGCCTGCTCGAGCGCACAACCACTGCTCGAGCGGTCAACACTGGGAGGAAATCCAAACCAAGAAACAAAACCAAACCCCCACATGCAACGAGGCATGAACCACCACGAGCACAACTGTGCACCAAAAACTCACATCTAACCATGCACGTCACCCCCGAGAACAGCACCTAATAAACACTCGAGGCCAGGACACGACCCCCGAAGCCACAACACAACCAACAGAACCCCAAAAAGAATCCAATAGTATTTCAATAAACTAATCCCATATATCAATCAACTAAATACCATTGGAAACCAATTGGAAACCAAGGGTCCAACCACCAACACACCATAACCCAGACCAACACACGCCCAACACGGACCCACACACGGCCAATAAATCACAAACAAACTGCCAAGGCCCTAACACGACCAACACGGACTCACACACGCCCAACACGGCAAACACGAACCCACACAAACCCACGACGGCCCAAGAAATAAGAGACTTGGTAAAAAGGGGCAACAAGGATGAAAAATGACCTTTTCCCAAACATTCGGCCAAAAACGGGTGAAAAACGGTTAAGAAATTTTGACATACCCTCACAATTTTGATCATAACTTTTTCCACAAAAAGAATTTCCTTATGAGAGAGATGTCATTGGAAATAAGACTTCTGGGGCTTCAATTTGAGTACAAGAATGACCCAATTTCGAGTTCGAATGAGGGAGCTATGATAAAAACAAAACGGACCTGCGTAGCCAGTCCGCTCAAGTAGACATCGGGCGCCGAGAAAAACCTAAATTTTTCTGTTTTTGAGTTCTAAGCCCCCAAAACTCTCAAACACTCACTATGATGCTTCAAAACTCACATAAACCTACCAATTCGCATATTATCCACACCCACGGACATACGCGAACTCAAAACCTCAAGAACCACTTAACGAAAAACCTCAAAGCTCAGTTCACCCAAGCGAAAACATCACAAAAACTGTTTTAAACCAAAACTCGATCTTTAAATCAATTTTCATGCATTTTTAACCGGTAAAAACACACAGGATTACACGTAACACCCTTATAAGACATAAGAGTCTAGGATCCTACCTCGTTGAGTCAAAAACTCGACGCCTCGATCCACGTGTAAAATTGAGCTTCGCCAAAATGAAATTCTGTCAGGATAAACGCGTAGTCCACCATGCCAATAGCAAGGATCCGCTATTGGATCGTTGAAAACTGAGCACCGGGCCCCCGAGAAGTTTAGAGAGAAGGCCAAGAGAAAAAAGTAGAAACTTAGTGATGTTTTGAAAATATTTTTCGAAAGTATCTAACTTCAGATATTCATAGGCCTCTAAAATATCTTTTTTTTTTAATTTTTGAAATTCGCAACTCAACACCCCACGGCTCTCGGAACCTACCCCGCATGCATATCTAAGTCCGAACATGCATAAAAACGCATATAAACCTGCTAAAGCAAAACGGCTAAACGTGAGTCAAAAAATGCCAAAAAAAAAAACGGGTTAGGATCTCACAGTTTTGCCCCAAGTGCTAAATGCACCTTATTGTTTATGATGTATATTTTTGGTGAAGGTGGTTCAGGTGGCGTAATAATAAGAGTTAGACTTCGCGATCTAACGTTTGACCTTAACCTGAGATTCGAGAGCCTGAGTGTTGACTTGTCCAGGCCCTTGCCGTCAGTGATGACCCCGCTAGACACTTAGTCCACTACGTAGTCATCCCTTGGCTTAAGGATTGCTCTTTGTCGGCTGGGAGACTTGGTCAGCGTGATTGGGATCATGGGGTTTAGGATGGTTCACCTCGATTTGGGAGAGCCTAGGATAACTTAAGTTTAAATTTGGATTAGAAAACAAAATTGGTTGCATCGCATTCATCGGCATCACACATTTGCACAATTGCTCTTATACATGCTTACCTTATTGAAACGTTAAATTGTCTGTCTCTTTGACCCTAAATTGTATTGGGTATTATATGATATGTATTGTAGGATATTTTGTTCTGAGTTTGTTAGACGGTTTAGAGAATTTGCTTCTAGGCTTTGGCTCATGCCATTCGTACCACAGGTGAGGAAGAAGGACTGTTTGAGGAGGTTGCACCCCTTCGCCGAAATCTTTATAAAGTAGTTCTGTAAACTTCAACTTAACTCTTGGTTTTAATCAAGATGAGTCGAGGCAGAGGACGCCCACATTTAGAGCCAGAACCCGAACCTGAGCCACCTAGGCAAGATAGGAACGATGATATCCATAACATTTTACGTGACCTCGTAGACACCTTACGCCAGCCAGCACCTGTGTAGGCCCCCGCACCAGTACCGCCTCCCCCAGTTGTTCCTGGATGTACAACCATGTTCTCAGAATTTTGTAGATTTCGACCACCGACCTTCTTTGGGGAAGCTAACCCTCAAAGGGTGTAGACACCCCAATTTGACCCCGCTTAATCTTAGGAAAATTCGATGATAAAAACAGGCGGATTAGTGACTCCGTACGATTCTCGAGAAGTGATCCAAGTAAGGCGGATTAACTCAGAACCTTCAAGCCAATTAAATTTTGACGAACCATCGAAACTTGCTGCCCAAGTAAGGCGATCGCCAACTTGCATTGTGGCGACCGCCATAGAACTTTGTAGAAACCCTAGCAAAAAATGGCGAACGCCACCTTTCATCATAGCGACCGTCAACTTCCATTGTGGCGACCATTGTAGAACTTTGTGAAAACTTCCAAAAACATGGCGACCGCCAACTTGCATTATGGCGACCGCCAACTCCAAATGGCTTGACGTGTCCCAAAACGTGGCAACATCTCATTGGTTGAAGAATTCTATAAATATCGTACCCCAGCATATGTTTTCAGTACGAATTTTGAGTTAGAGAGACTCTGTCGATATATCGAGCGATTTTGAGCCCCGAAGCCGAAGCCCTACCGAGATACCGAGATCCAAGCCTCTGACACCTACATTGAAGCCTACATTGCTTGGATCATCACCCGAGAATTGGTCCATTAAAGCACATTCCCAACTTGAGGATTCTCCCTGGCAATCTAGGTACTTTGATTGGATCCCCGACCCTTCTAGCTCCACTTTCTACTCTTTGGAGTGGCCATGTTATTTTGATCATTTCATTCCAATTATGTTCTTACATTGCTCATAGTTACTTTAATTATATTGAATTCAAATTTAAGCTTATTTGTTTATTGATTTACTTATATTAGTATTTGAACTCATTAAATGGTGCTAACATACTTTAGCAATTATAACTTAATAGTGTTGTTAATTGTTATAATAATGCACCTACATTTATGTGAATGTGGTATTTAATACTATATTTCACTTTTAAGTCAAATAGTTATTTTAATCTTTCTAGTATTAGTTTAATTTTTTTTAATTAGTATTTATTTTCTTTTTTCTTTTTTCTTTTCTAATAATCTTAATTTATTGCCTTTTTCTTTTAAGTATTTGTTTAATGTTTTCTTTCTCTTTATTTCTTTTATTTGCAATATAGTTTTAATTTTCTTTCAATGCATTATTTCATTTTCTTATAATGTTCTTTTTCTAACATTTACGTCGCACTTTTTGTAATATTAATTTCATGCTCCATTTTATTTTATTATTAGTTTAGATAATACTTTATACCCTTTTCATTTTTAGTATGTTCTTCTTACAAAGTCTTTCCTTATTTTCTTTTCCTTTTAAAATTCTCTTTGTTATAAAATCCTTATTTTATTTGTTGATTAGCTTTCTTTTTAATATAGGATTTTGTTTATGCATCCTTCATTTCGCAGTTAGCGTTTCTTTTATTAAAAATTTATCATGTTAATGCTAGCTTGGTTTATTTTGGCAATATGCATTTTTTTATTATTTGAAATCATGATTAGGATAGTTTGGTTTATTTCTTGCTAGTAATTTATGTTTAGGCAATTTTTGTTTTAGCAATTTCTAACATGTTTGTATGTTTTTATTTAAATCATGATAGTTTAGTTTATTTTGATAATATTGCATTTGGTATGTTCCATGTATCTTTTAGATAGAAATTACATGCCGTAGGACTTAGAATTTTACTCCTTTATTTGCTCTAATTTGGAATGCTATATACATATCTTATGTATTTTTCATATTTGATTTTAAATGTTCTCTCATTACCTTCATTTTCTTTATTTGTATGCATTTAAGAAATTCTATTAAAGAATCTATGATGATTAGTAGAGGCCAACCTTATGGTTGGGCGAACGGGGTGTCTAATACCTTTCCCGATTCGTACCTTAGCCCCCGAACCCTCTTTCTCTGGTTAATGTTTTGAAGATCAGGAAGCCATTTTTGCTTTTCTTAGTTTTTCTCAAAAATTAAGTGGCTACTCTATTTTCAATAAAAAAGGATTTTTAAAATTCGATTTTCAAGGTTTTAAAATATTTTCCAAAACATCTTTTGAATTTCTTTATTTTTGACCCCTAAATTCCTACGCCATAGTATTTTCTAGCGACTCTGCTGGGCACTAGTTTATAAAATCAAATAAGAGGGCTAGATTTGAAAATATCATTGATTCTTAATAAAATTTCTCATTTCTATTTTTGCATGCATATGCATCGTTCTTCAAACCCCCCTGCCTGGTCGACCTGATGCCCTGAACGTTAATCCGTTTCGGGGATTGTTGGGAAGATGGGCAACCCTTACTGACTGTACGCTACCATAGGTACAGCAAAAGAGGTTGGCATACTGTTTGACCATATCTTGTACCACTCTAGGCATGGTAGGTTTATACCTGACTCTATTCAGAAGGTACCCTGTTCAATTGACCAAAATCGGCCTTTTGCATATAGTGAACTTAGAATCCCCCAATTAGGTGCTGCTAACCCTAATAGGATTGTGTGTTTTTCTTTATTGTATGTTTTGATTGTATATTGTTAGGATCGTTTGTTCGGATTAGACTAGTTATTTCCCCGGGTTCGGCCCGAATTTTCTGTTATCTTTTGATTAGATTAGTTTTTTTTTTCGCCTTCAGGTTCTTACCCGGGTTTCACCCTTCACCCTAATCAATTTTTCACGCCGTAGTTTTCTTCACGGGGTCATGCCTGTGTTTCGCTTTGGACCTTTAAGATTATTTCTTCCCCATCCAGGTTCTTCTCGGGTTGCTAATTCTATATCCCGTTTTAGTCTAGACTTGCTTTTTTGAAACCCCTTTCTTTCGACCTATGTGAGAAAGTTTTGTTTTTCTACTGTTATGCTGTCGGTTTTCCTCTTAGGTCGAACCAGCCTCTTGAGGGTTAGAATAGTCTTTTTGCCGGAACAACGTCCACTTAAATAAAGCCTTTCCTCTAGAACTTGGTTGATCTATCCCCTTTGGTTCTCATCCTGGGTTTTCAGATGTTTAGTTGTTATGCTGGTAGTATGAGCCCGACAGGGGCATTATTTCAGTTTCAGCTGTTTTGGGTATCTGAGATATTTGCTGTCTATTGTCTGAATTCTTTTAAGAAATGTCTGAGACTGGTTATTCTGCTTGTGGAATTTAGGTTTTTCCTATGGGTTACCATTGATCCGAAAAGAGTATAGTTAACACAAGTTTGGGTAAGATCAGAATCAGGCAGACTTCGCAGAGTTTCCGAATCAACAGTCATGGCAGAGAACGAAGTTAATCTGACAGCCCTAATGAGGGCTATTACCAAGATACAGCGGGCTGTGGAGTAGCAAACCCAAGCTCAAACTCAATGTCAGGCACAGATACAAGCAATTTAGGCCCATATGTTCGGTGTAAATGGATAGCCAGACAATACGAATGAGAACGACGAAGATTTTTGGATGACAACCAAGGACCCGAGATACCACAGGTTGCTGTACCGCCTCGGGTGCCCTGCCCGATTGTGGTAGAAGATGAAAACACCGCTCAGTCTAGGGAATCCGCGCTGGTGAAAAAGATTGACAGGATGGAAAAGGTGTTGAGGAAAGCTAAAGGAGTGGAAGAATATATGCTGGATGAAGGTGATTTGTGCCTATTCCCTGATGCAAAACTGCCTGAGAAGTTCAAGATGCCATAAATGGAAAAGTTTGACGACACTAGGGATCCCCGTATCCACCTGAGAATGTATGTCAAAACCTTATCCCCCATGGGGATTGATGATCAGCTTAAGGCCCAATTGTTCTATCGGTTGCTTTTTGGGGCTGCGCAAAGATGGTTTCTCTATCTAGAAGTGGCCAAAGCTAGAACATGGGAGGATATAGCCACTGCCTTCATCAGCTAGTATAGCTACAACGTCCAGCTGGATGTTACTACTCGAGAGCTTGAAACAACCCGACAAGAGAATCGAAAATATTTTGTCGACTTCCTAACCCGTTAGAGGGGCAAAGCTGCAAAAATGATAAACAGGCCAACTGAGAAAGAGCAGGTGAGGATGGTGGTCAAGAATCTGTAGTCTCTGTTAAAGTGCTACCTCATCACGCAGCCACTTTCCACCTTTGAGCAGCTGTTCGACACTGGGGTAAAAATTGAGGACGCTATCCAATCTGGTGATATCGAGAAAATAGAACCCAATCAGAAACCACCAAGAAGGACTTTTCCCGCAACCAATCAAAACCCATCCGCAGCAACTAACCTCGAGTCCCGCTCGGGCGAGGTGAACCTTTTGAACCCTTCCTCTTTCACCCATCAAATAAGCAACCTTCAACAGTCAGGCGATGGTCAACAAACACAATAACGATCGTGAAGAACTTTTACCCCTCTCAACATCTCGTTATCCACTGTTCTAAACTATCTAGTAGAGAAAGGACTCATCAAGGTACTAGATCCTATGCCAGTGCCCGACCCGCTTCCCCCAAGATACAACGTCTCTCAATATTGCGCCTTCCATCAGGGTCATGGGCATTTAACTGATAAATGTATGAGGCTCTGACATGAGATCTAGAATCTCATTGAAAACAAAGTGATCCCTCCTCCATTAGCCACCCCAAAGCCAAACGTCACAACCAACCCACTGCCAAATCATGCCAGGCAGGCTACGGTAAATTACATGTCTTTAGGGGAATCGGAGGACCCAAGTCAGCACATCTGCTCAGCACACCTACCCCGCCCTCTTGTTTCAATAACGGAAAACCAAACAATATGCTCATTCATGATGATTAGAGGCAGTCGAGACAGAATGGAAGAATGAAATGATGATGCCCGGGAATGGTATTGACCGATGATCCAAATCTACCAACAAGAGGAGGAGCGCAATGAAGAGGATGACTGGCCATTGGAT
>JAULJZ010118663.1:0-11294 GCA_032270985.1 Heliamphora pulchella
TATATATCTCCGATGTATGATTTATGCTTCATTGTCATAGAACCGCATGTTCTATGTGTTTTACATACTTGTTTTACGCTTGTTCAGAGCTTAAAAGGACCGTTCTACAGTTTTTCAGTTTGTTGGCTGGACAGCGGCAGTTCAGTCGACTGAAGGGAAGATTCCAGTCGACTGAAAGCCTACTATTGTGGTTCAGTCAACTGAGGTTGAGAACTCAGTCGACTGAGTTGAGGCGGTGGGGCATTTTTTGCTTTTTCAGTAGCCGTTCAGTCGACTGACTTGGTGGGTTCAGTCGACTGAATTCTTGTGCGGGGTTGAGACTATAAATATCAAGCTTAGGTTAGATATTTTTATAATATTTCTTCCTAGCTATGTTTCCTTTTCTCTCTACCTTCTCTCCAGACTTTTAAGGGCCCGGGGCTTAGTTTTTCATGATCTGTTAGTTTCGACGAAGTTTGATTTTGCACGTGAATCGAGGCGTCGAGTTTTTAACTCACCGAGGTAAGATCTTAAACTATGTTGTCTTTAAAGGGTGTTACGTACAATTTTATGCTTTTCTACCGATTAAAAATGCTTACATGTCATATTGTATGTTTAAACCATGTTTATGCGGGTAAAAAGTATGTTTTTTTGCTTTTCTTGGTTTATCACTTATGGTGAGGTGTTATGGGTTTGGTGAGAGGAACCTTGTTGGGTTGGACTCGCGCGTGTGTATTTAGATTTTGGTGTGATAATAAAAAAAGGACCGTGTTGAGATCTACGGATCGAGTAAATTTGGGCACGAGTTGCTCCACGGTAAAAGATCGAAAACCTGTGCAGATTGGGTTTCTCTGCCCACCGACTAGTGAACCGGGAAAGGACGCAGATCGTGTCGGAAGTATAGAGCGTCCAGTTACTTCACGGGCCTCGTGTGGTCAAGTGGTAGTAATGTAACGGAATTTATATGCCCGTTCGGCATCGGTGCCTATGTTTTGAAATCAGGAGTTGGTAGAATCACATGGTTGTGACAGTAACAAGTGTGTGTGTGCATGTGTGTGCGCGCGTTGGTAAACTTGGGATTTTCTGAAGTAAATTCATTTTGAGTTAATTTTATGCTCTATGAATGCATATCCTGCTTTACCGCATCATAGTCTGTTTCTATTGGATTTCGGCTCATGTTATGGGATTTGTTAAAACCTTTTTTAGGTGTCGATGTTGATGATCACGAGGAGTTAATCTAGTTGTGTCTGTGGTGACGAGTGGCGGAAGATTTTATTTAGTTTTTCTTTTGTATGCCTATTTTTGAAGGCGTGTTTTGTATGCCTTAGGGCGATATACTGTATGCATGTTGGAACTGAATGTCTACTGCTTATGAGACATGAATCTTGGGTATTTATTTTCAATTTCAAAAGCTGTATAAACCTATCTTGTTATAACACTGGTGTTTGGTGGACTTTTCACGTGACCCTGGATTTTGGGGCGTGACAACTTGGTATCAGAGTTCTGGGTTCGAATACCTAAGAGTCATGGGAAAGAAGGTGCATCACCTGGTGAGGATGATTGTGTATGCTTGCTTGCATGTGTTTAAACATTTTTATAACATACTGATAGCTTGTTGAGCATAATAGTTTGTGTATATGTGGGTATGGAGCTTGAACCTCAGGATTGATTAGTTTTGCCTAAGGGCGTTTGGTTTAACACATTTGGAAGCCAAGTTAGAAACGCATTTGGTCGATGTGTTTTCTAGCAAGGAATCCGAATACGTTATCTATATTGACGCATCTGTCTTGTTGGTTCTCCTCGGTATGTGAGACATTTTACATAATCTTAAGTGATTATGTGCTAGCATGCTTATGTGTGTTATGTTTTAAGCGCATATTGTATGAAAGCTTATTTTGTTATATTGCCTTCATATAGAATTATGTCCATGCGGGGGGGACGGGGTCGTGGCCGAGGTCGTGCGTATGTTCAGATGCCGAAAGAAGGGGACGTTCATGTTCCTCAGGAATAGGTGGGCAGTGTTGACGTTGTATAGGAGATGCTTGCTATTATGAGAGCGATGGCTGAAGCGACTAGGGCTGGAGTGCGGGCTCCTGAGCCAAGGGCCTCTGTGGTAATGAGGGACTTCTGGCGGTTGGATCCTCCAACCTTTTCTGGGGAGCCGGACCCCAAAATTGCTACCGAGTGGTTGGAAATAACCACGACGATCTTGGATACTCTGGAGATTGAGGAGGATGTTTTGCGTGTTAAGTTGGCAGCATTCCAACTTCGGGAGGATGCGAGGGAAAGGTGGAAGTTTTCCAAAACCACGGTGGATGACACGTGGGCCGCTTTCACGAGGGTCTTTTTGGAGAAATACTTTTCGAGGTCTTCAAGGGGTACATACCGAGAGAAGTTCCTCTCCTTTGTTCAGGGAAACCTTACTGTGGTCCAGTATGAAACCAAGTTCGCAAATCTGTCACAGTTTGCCTCTAAGATGGTGTCAACGGAGGAGTTGCGCACCAAAAGGTTTGAAAAGGGTCTTCGACCAGCCATCAAGGATAGAATTACAACATTGGGTTTGTGTGTTTACATTGAGATGGTGAAAGCTGCTATCCGATTCGAGAACTCGATGGCCCAGAACCGCATGGCTAGGGAGAGTAGGGGCCAGCAGAGTGATGGAGGTACACAATTCCAGGGGTGCGGGAAAAAGCGCCAGTGGTCGTCGGGACTGAGTTCCCATTTTGTGGGATCGTATCAGCAGCAGTTTTGTACGCCTGCACCTTCAGTAGCCTCTACAGGAAGGCCGGAGCAGAGAGAGGCCACTTGTTATCGATGCAGACAGTTATGGCATCGTTCATATAAGTGCCCGATGAGGGACCAGGTTCAAAGTTCAACGCCTGTCCAGTCACAGTCGCAGTTGCAATCGCAGTCGCGCGGGAGAGAGCCACCAGTATGTTGTGGTTGTGGTCAGCCTAGGCACATTCGTAGATACTATCCCCAATGAGGGAGTGATCTGAGTGCGACGGGAGCGTCAGTTGTTCCATCGGCACAGAGACAACAGACTTCGCAGCAACCTAGGGCTCAGCCGTCTAGGTTTGCAGAAGGAGGTGCCTCAGCACAATCTGTGAGGCAGTCGACGGCTCAGGGTTATAGTGGGCAGACCAAAGCACCTCAGGCCAGAGCTTATGTACTTGCTGATTCCAGTGCTTCTAAGGTACCGATCGTGCCCGATGCTACAGCTACTTCATTCGTGATCAGAGGTACGCTCTTAGTATATAGATCATGAGCCAGTGTTCTTATAGACACGGGAGCATCGCATTTATTTATTTTCTCTACTTTTACATCTGCATTGGGGTTGGAGACAGACTCGTTTGGTAGTGCGTTGACCGTAGACACCCCAACTAGTGGGACTGTGGTGTTGAGTAGAGTTTATAGATCCTACGAGTTGGGGGTCATCGGTCGTTGTTTAGAGTTTGATTTTATCATTCTAGACATGACCACATTTGATGTCATCTTAGGAATGGACTGGCTGACCACCTATCGTGCCTTTATAGATTGCGAATGACGGAGGGTATCGATATGTACGCTGTCGGGCGATTACTTTTGTTTTGTGGGTGATCGGGATGAGAATTTGGTGTCTATACCCGGTGTTGGTCGCAATTAGGGAAACTTGGGTTTCCTCTTTTCAGCTCTCAAATTGGATGAGATGGTCGGGGTTCGAGGGGAGTTTCCTCCAGTAGTTTGTGACTACCCAGATGTCTTTCCCGACGATCTATTCGAGTTACCGTCGAGCCACGATGTGGAGTTTTCTATCAATTTGATCCCTGGAGTTGCTCCCATTTCAATGCCATCTTCTCGGTTTGCACCAGCTGAGCTACGAGAACTCAAGGTGCAGCTTCAAGAGTTGCTCGATAAGGGGTTTATACGGCCAAGTACTTCGCCGTGGGGAGCCCCTGCTCTTTTTGCTAAAAAGAATGATGGGTCCTTGCGACTGTGTATTGACTACCGGAAGCTGAATCAGGTAACGGTGAAGAATAAGTATCCTATGCTGAGGATTGATGACTTGTTTGATCAGTTGAAGGGGTAAAGCTGCTTCTCGAAGATTGACTTGAGATCAAGATACCATCAGCTGAGGATTAGGGACGAGAACATAGCGAAGACCGCCTTTCGGATGCGTTATGGTTACTACGAGTTTCTGGTTATGCCGTTCGGTCTGACGAACGCCCCTGAGACATTTATGGGTTTGATGAACCGTATCTTTCACCAGTATCTGGACAGCTTTGTGGTGGTGTTCATGGATGATATCCTTATCTATTCACCCACGCAAGATATGGACAAGGAGCATCTGCATATTGTCCTACAGCTTTTGAGAAAGCATCGCTTGTATGCGAAGTTCGAGAAATGTGAGTTATGGGTGTCTGAAGTGAGGTTTCTTGGACACGTGGTGTCGACAGATAGGGTATCAATGGATTCTTCGAAAATTGATGCTATGATGGATTGGGAGCAACTGAAGAATGTCTTTGAGATTCGCAGCTTTCTGGGTTTGGCAGGCTATTACCGGCAGTTCGTGAAGGATTTTGCTAGACTTGCCGCGCCGATGACGCGTCTTACGTGGAAGGGAGTTGTGTTTGTTTGGAGTGAGTTTTGTGAGTCGGCATTCTAGGAGTTAAAGATGAGATTGATTAGCGCGCCAATGTTGATTATTCCAGAGCGAGCCTCAAGGTATACAATGTACTGCAATGTATCACATGACGGTCTGGGCTGTGTTCTGATGCAGGGAGGTAGGGTTGTAGCTTACGGATCTCGGCAGTTGAAGACGCATGAGAAGAACTATCCCACACATGACTTGGAGTTGGCAACCATGGTCTTTGCCTTGAAGACCTGGCGTCATTATCTTTATGGTGAGCACTTTGAGGTTTTCTCCGATCATAAGAGTTTGAAATACTTGTTTTCACAAAAAGACCTGAACTTGCGCCAACGACGATGGATAGAGTTGTTGGGAGACTATGACTTTGACTTGCAGTATTATCCAGGGAAGGCCAACGTTGTGGCTGATGCTCTCAGTAGGAGATCTCATGGTTCGTTAGTTTCTGTGGCAATACGGGAATGGGACATACTTAGAGAGATTGGAAAGTTTGATCTGTGTCTCAGGGAGACAGCAACAGGTGCCACCTTATTTTCTATAGTTTCACGACCTGGATTGATGGCACATGTACTAAAGGCCCAACAGACGGATCAGGAGGCTCAGATGATACGGGACCGTATTACCAGTGGGAAGGACACCGCGAGATGGGTTATGAGCGCAGATCAGAATTTGAGATTGACAGGGAGATTATTTGTACCAGAGCTGTGTCGTGCCGAAGTGCTACATGATTTCCATCATTCACATCTTGTAGTGCATCCAGAAGGCACAAAGATGTATCACGATCTGCGCCGTCAGTTCTGGTGGACGGGAATGAAGAGGGATGTGATTCGGTTCGTTTGGTGCCTTACTTGTCAACAGGTAAAGGCGAAACACCAAAGACCGACAAGATTGTTACAGCTATTGCCGATATCTGAGTGGAACTGGGAGAGCGTCAGGATGGATTTTGTATCAGGACTTCCTCGATCACCGAAGGGATACGATGCTATTTGGATTATGGTTGATAGATTGACGAAGTCGGCACACTTTCTTCCCATTCGTGTGAAGGATTAGTGGACAGATTAGGTAGGTTGTATGTCTGTGAGATAGTCCAACTACACGGAGTACCTGTGACTATTGTTTCTAATCGAGACCCATGTTTTACATCTCGCTTTTAGCAGAGTCTTCAGGTGGCTTTGGGGACGAGCTTGACGTTTAGTTCAGCTTTTCACCCACAAACAAACGATCAGTCTGAGAGGACCATACAGATTTTAGAGGACATGTTGAGAGTCTGTGCACTTGATTTTTGGGGTTCTTAGGAAGATCATCTACCATTGGCAGAGTTTGCATATAACAACAATTATCAGTCCAGTATTGGTATGGCACCGTATGAGGCCTTGTATGGTAGGCCGTGTAGGTCACCTGTGTGTTGGACAGATGTGGGAGAGACCACCGTTTTGGGACCCGACCTGGTACGGGAGACAACAGAGAAGATTACCTGATTCGTCAATGCCTAGTGACAGCCAAGAGTCGCCAGAAGAGTTATGTTGATCGGAGGAGGAGACCTTTAGAGTTTGCAGTTGGGGATCATGTATTTTTGAAGGTTTCACCACGCAGAGGCTTAATGAGATTTGGTCGTAGTGGGAAGCTATCACTACGTTTTATTGGACCGTTTGAGATTCTTGAACGGACTGAAGAGGTAGCATGCCGTTTGGCTTTGCCACCTCAGTTGGCCTTTGTGCATAACGTATTTCACATTTTCATGCTTTGGAGGTATGAACCTGACCCTTCACATATTCTGGATTGGACTAAGCTACGGGTTGATGAGGACGTCACTTAGGAGGAGCGCCTTGTGAAGATTCTAGACATCAAGGAGTAAGTGTTGCGAGGACGAACAATTGCTTATGTCAAGGTCCTATGGCGTCATTATGGGGTTGAGAAAGTGACGTGGGAGCTTGAGTCTGGGGTTCGAGCTAGGTACCCAGAGTTGTTTACCTTGTAGTCTTATCGTGAATTTCGGGGCGAAATTTCTTAAGGGGGGAGAGTTGTGAGACCCTGTTTTGTTTGATTTTGTGTTTTATATATATATATACACACACACACACACACACACACACACACACACACACATGTTTGACATGTTCATATATATCCCCGATGTATGATTTGTGCTTCATTGTCATAGAACCGCATGTTCTATATGTTTTACATACGTGTTTTACGCTTGTTCGAAGCTTAGAAGGACCGTTCTACAGTTTTTCAGTTTGTTGGCTGGACAGTGGCAGTTCAGTCGACTGAGGTTGGGAACTCAGTTGACTGAGTTGAGGCAGTGGGGCATTTTTGGCTTTTTCAGTAGCCATTCAATCAACTGACTTGGTGGGTTCAGTCGACTGAATTCCTATGCGGGGCTAAGACTATAAATATCAAGCTTGGGTTAGATATTTTCATAATCTTTCTTCCTAGCTATGTTTTCTTTTCTCTCTACCTTCTCCCTAGACTTTTAAGGCCCAAAGCTTAGTTTTTCATGATTTGTTAGTGGATCCTTGCTATCCACGTCGTGGGCTCTGCTTCCATCCAGACATAATCTCGTTTCGACGAAGTTCAATTTTGCACGTGGATTGAGGCGTCGAGTTTTTAACTCACCGAGGTAGGATCCTAGACTATGTTGTCTTTAAAGGGTGTTACGTGCAATTTTATGCTTTTTTAACAATTGAAAATGCTTACATATTATATTGTTTGTTTAAACCATGTTTATGCGGGTAAAAAACATATTTTTCACTTTTCTTAGTTTATCACTTATGGTGAGGTGTTATGGGTTTGGTGAGAAGAACCTTGTTGGGTTGGACTCACGCGTGTGTATTTGGATTTTGGTGTGATAATCAAAAAGGACCGTGTTGAGATCTACCGATCGAGTAAATTTGGGCACGAGTTGCTCCAAGGTGAAAGACCGAAAAATTGAGCAGAATGAATTTTTCTGCCCGTCGGTTAGTGAATCGGGAAAGGACGCAAGTCGTGTCAGAAGTATAAGGCATCCAGTTACTTCACGGGCCTCGTGTGGCCGGGTGGTAGTAACATGACGGGGTCTATATGCCCGTTCGGCATCGGTGCCTATGTTTTGAAACCACGAGTTGGTAGAATCATATGGTTGTGACGGTAACAAGTGTGTGTGTGCGTGCATGTGTGCGCGTTGGTAAACTTGGGATTATCTGAAGTAAAACGATTTTGAGTTAACTTTATACTATGTGATTGCATATCCTGCTTTACTGCATCATAGTTTGTTTCTATTGTGTTTCGGCTCACGTTGTAGAATTTGTTAAAATCTTTTTCAGGTGTCGATGTTGATGACACGAGGAGTTGATCTAGTGGTGCCTGTGGTGGCGACTGGCGGAAGACTTTATCTAGTTTTCCTTTTGTATGCATGTTTCTGAAGTCGTGTTTTGTACGCCTTAGGACGATATATTATATGCATGTTGGAACTGAATGTCTACTGCTTATGAGAGATGAATCTTGGGTATTTGTTTTCAATTTCAAAAGCTGTATTTGATTGTTGAAAAACCTATCTTGTTATAACACTAGTGTGTGGTGGACTTTTCACGTGACCCTGGATTTTGGGGCGTGACAAATATCCAGTAACATGTTGCTTCAAAGAACGCCTTGAAAATCGTCCCAAAAAAGCCCCAAACAGTGCCACCGCTGCTGTCGGAAACCACCGGTGCTTTCCCTGCTTTTTGTCGCCTATTTGGCCTGATTCTTTTTATGATTTTTAGACAGTATTTTAAGGTATATTTATTGCTATTTTATGCCTAAAACACTGCTCAAAAAATAGTCCCAAAAATTCAACAAAATCGGCCCCACCCCGTCGCTGACAAAGCTGCCGGTGGTGGCTGTTTTTGTCGATTTTTTATGGCTATTTTTGACTTATTTTTGCTACTATTTTTAATGCATAAATTCTGTAGAAACTCACTAGAAAAAAAACTATTTTAAAATCGTTATAAATTTGTCGCGATCCGTGGCCCGTAAAACCCGAAATCACCGTCGGTGCCGCCGCATGTTCTTCGTGTTCTTGGATATTCAACCTATTCTTAAATATTCTAAACTGATATTTAAAAACAAAAAGTTGCTATTACATCGAAAACTTATGTCTCGTAGGTTCACATTCGATCTACAAAAAAAAAACTTAATCTATCACGATCAACTCTCGTGATTAAAAATAATTAAATCATTATTCAAACCATTCAATCAAACATAAAAAATACGATGATCGTAAAATCAGAATTAGAACACCTACAAAATAAAATTAACACAGTTCTAAATCTACTCAACCCCGATAAATCGTAAAAAAAAAAGTAAAACGACTCTGATACCAATTGTTGGAGGTAAAACTGCTAAGATCATTATTTTTGTAAACGATTTTTGATAAAAAAATAATTGGACAAGAAATCGTCGAAACAGGCTCTAGATAAAACTTTCGATGTCAAACGATCAAAATAAAAATCTGTACCACCACAGTTAATTTAGAAGAATACCTTTTGGTCGATTCTCCAACTACGATTTTCGATTCCAAGTTGAAGCTTTTGTCAGACCTTCTACTGTATTCACTTATGCGATTCTCGAACGTAGTGTGGGTTACGAACCTTCGAGAACTCGTACTGGCAGAACCTGGTTAGCTTTAGTCTTGAAGACAAGTTATGAATTTGGTTCAGCCTACCCGCATATTTATAGAGATACAACAGGGACCTGTGGAGTAATTATGACGAAAATTTCTAGTGTAACCCAGATACGTATCCAGTAATTTTTGCAATTAAGTAAACCTCTTAGCAGTATCTATAATTATGAAACCTTACAGCAATTTTTACAATTTTCATAAAATACTAAATTACAATTCACATCACTAAAGAAGTGTAATTGCACTATAATCTATAATCTCAAGACCATCTTGCATTGAGCTCTTGTTATTAAATGCTTAACTCATCTCCACATGTTAAGATTCTTGATATCGGCCAATTAAATTTAATTATTAATAATTTAATTTAATCGGCATCTTTAAATTTCTTAAGCCCATCTGCTTAACTTATTTGACCGCCGGATAATCAAATTCACTTGCAAGGTTTGATCTGGTCAAAACTTATAAGCTTCCTTAAGGGGGTATCGTCAATCCCGATCATTCGAGACGTGGATTCCGTTAATAATTAATAATCACCATATAAATAATACCGCTATCCAACTCACCGGGAATATAGACCCATATAAAATCGCACCCTCTAATGAATCAAAATAACAAATATTAAATATACGCAAATAAATAATTATTTTTGGATTAAGAGCATAAACACTCTCATAATAACCTTGAGATGTGAATTAATTTATATAGTCAGTATAAAATTAATTATCCCAATGTGTCCCGTTGAATACATACAAAGTATACTAACACAGAGAGTCGGAACAATAGACGATACTATTATCTCTTCCCAGTAACCAAAACAAGCATACTAAAACTATGTGTTACAGTCGTACTGATGGTATATTTATTTTCATTTAAACTGTGAACATTTATATTCTGTAAGAACCTAAAATCTAATTTTCTGTGTGCAAGCCGTATGTTACACACTAGATTAAATATTGTACAGAATAAAAGATATCTATGCATAACATTAAAGAAATGATATTATATTCATTGCTCATTAAGATTCTCATAAAATAAAAAATTAATTTTCTTAAAATAAAATTAAATACTAAAAATATGATTTTCTGTATACAACCCTAACAATCTCATCCTCCAATGAAGTTTTATATATATAAACATATATATAAAAAAATCTCTACAACACAATAAAAAATGTCAAATCTCTACAACACACGATCACAATCTCTAATACAAGCTTATTATATACATATAATAAAAAAATCTCTACAATACACCGAATATAATAATTAATAAAGAATTAAATCTCTATAATAATATAATAATCAATATAGTATTAAATTCCTAAAACACTAATATCAATTAAAATAGTCAAAAAAAAGTAGCATTATTATAATATAAGTGTATATAGATATATGTAGAAAAATATATACATATATATGTAAAGTAGACTACAACAACCTCTCTCTACAACCCATTAAAATAATCCCAAATGTAAAAAGTAAAAGGTTACTTTTGGATATAATAATAAGTAAGAGACAAAATATGACTTACTATATATATGTATAAGTGTATATATAAATCTTTACAATTTAATATTTTAATTAAAAGTACACAACTTAATAAAATAATATAACTTTTAATACCAACTTGTATATTTTTATAAAGCGACTTTATACAACACATAAATAATTGAATAATGATAAGAATAATAGTAAATTATGAATTGAGTTTTAAAACTTAAATTTATCAAATTAAATTAAAACTAAAAAACAAATTAAAAAATTAAAAATTAAAAATAATACATATATATATATATATATATTATATATATATACACCAAATTACAAAACTATACAAAAAATCAAAATTTGGCCCCATCACCTAAACAAAATAATGTTATAATTAAATTAAAATGTAAAAATTTAATGTAACACTTAAAAACACTATTATAAATAAAAATTATAATTATTATACTTAAAAATATACATTAAATTAATTTTTAAAAATAATTCTTGCACAATGTAGTATATATATATATATATATATATATATATATATATATCAATC